>ML108457.1:0-63691 GCA_003697995.1 Taxidea taxus jeffersonii
AGCAGAAAATTCAAAAACAAAGGTCACATCTGGAGATTTCTACCTACAGGTAGTAAAGCCTATTAAAATAACCCAAGAGAACTCATAACAGTGACTGGCCTGTGGCAGGTGCTCAGTAGTGAATTTTAAATGAATAATGAATGAAACACAAACCCACAACTTAGTACAGTTTTGTCTATAAGACTGTCAATAATTCTGGGAGTATTATGCGCTCATTTTCATTTGGAAGCTAAATTGCAATATGTACTGTGCATTTTAATACATTCATATAGTTCTTCCAGTAATTTCATTTCTGCTAATCTCTTTGGAAGATATAATATTAAAGAAAAATTAAACCGTTTCACAAACTTTCATTTATTTTTAGTATGACTTCTGCTATAAAATTGGGCAAATTAAACTATTACAAAGAATTAAATAGGAATTTGTAAAAATTGCAGTATAAACAAAAAGTCCTCAGCAACATTCCAATTGTATGTTTCTTATTACATTCAACTGCTTAAATGCAATAAGATGAATTTAAAGAAAAAGCTGGAATTACTTAGTTTATCATTTTTTCATGAGCACAGATATTACCAAAATAGACCGAGGAAGGAGATAGTCCTTGTTCTGAGGTCCACAGAAATGGAAATCCCAGGTTGGGTCCGCTTGCCCAGAGGAAAATGGAAGTCTTTGCAATGCACTGATATTTCTGAATAGCTCTATCATTGGCCTTATAATACCTAAGTAGATAGTAGCCTGTGTTGCATAGTCTGGGGATGATGTTTAGTAAAACTGAATCAAAGAAAGAATTGCTAAGCAAAGACGAATATTTGGGTTTTAAGTGAGGCATACTAAAGTATATTCAGAAAAATTAGGGAATTCAAATATTGAACATTTTGTTTTTCTTCTGTTTCTCATAGAAGAATATAAAGTTCATAAACAACTTAGCTTTTAAAAATTCCATTTTTCTGTTGTATAAAAATTGCAAAGCTGATCATAGAATGCAAGATATTTTTAAAATTATAGCAGTGAGAAAACTGGTTGGCTATTTGGCAAAACAAATTGAAATTTACATGTGAAAGCGTATCATTAAGTACATTCCAGTCTGTATATACTTATGACATAATATATTTATGTATGGTGCATTGTATATGTATCATTATATATTATATGTATACTGAAAGATGCTAATAATCAAATTACTAATAAATAAATAATAACCATCTGTGAATAAGAGCTGTTAATAGTTAATTTCCTTCCTTTTTCTGAGTCTCTAAGTGTGTTTTTGAATTTGAAATTTCATGATTTTGGCATTATGCAAGGAATACATCCATGATTTTTAAAAAATCAGAAAGAAATCAGCAGTTAAAAAAGTGTTCTGAATGTTTAGTCATTGTAAACTATATTATTTCCTTTGAATAATTTTGATTTGTTATTCCTAGAAATACATAATTCCTTATCAGAGTCAAAATCACCTGGTTTGTTGTCTTCAGTATGTTTGTGAACGCTCTGTGGTTTGTCTCCCAATTTTTTTTTTTAAGATTTTATTTATTTATTTGACAGAGAGAGAGATCACAAGTAGGCAGAGCAGGAGGCAGAGAGAGAGGGGGAAGCGGGCTCCTCGCTGAGCAGAGAGCCAATGCGGGGCTCAATCCCAGGACCCTGAGACCATGATCTGAGCCAAAGTCAGAGGTTTAACCCACTCAGCCACCCAAGCACCCCTGTGTCCCAAATTTTTAAATTCCATGATAAATGAACATTGCATATCTCTTGTTCACCAGGATAAGAAACCATATGTATGGTAATAGTTACCTAGCACCTGTCTCCTGGGTGATTGTCAGAAATGAATGTTCTAAAGAACTATTCCTGTGCTTACCTTATCTTAAAACCTCAGCAAATGCTAGCACTCGGTGTGGCCTCTGGGATTAACTGAGCTGACCTATGTAAAACACCATGCACAGTACACAGCACAGGATGAGCAAAGGAATAGTTTTATTATCATTATTATTAAGAAGGATTTAAAAATTACAACTATAATATTGTGATGCAAGGCTGTGTTTTAATCTCCTTTTACTAAAAGGGCAGAAAACATGTGAATAACATTTTTCAGACTCATCTTAAGAATGTCAGGCATACTTTTTATTCTTTAGAGGGAAATGGTGTAATTATGACCCTCCTAATCTCATACACATAATGTCAGAAAAGAGTTTAAGCCCTTCTAGCTAGTGTCACTTGTGGCCAAGATTAGTCTTGGAATTGTCACAGTCACACCTATTTGAATATGTAAACAGAGAGAGTCTTCATATTGAACAAAACCTGGAATTTTAGAACTGGAACAAATATGGGCTTCCTATTCTAAGCCCAAGTCTTCCAGCCTGAGGGAATTTAAATAATTTGCCAGAGTCAAACAGAACATTTGTGAGATAAGGGGAGTTTGGTATTTTAGTTAATAATGAAAAAACTTGTAAATTTTACCCCTAATTCCTAGAACTATGGTTAACCTTAGAAAAATTTTAGAGATGAGATAGAGCAACTGGAAGAAAGGTCCTTGTCAAAAAATATCTGACTTGCAGTAGAGAATTCAATGGGAGCATATAAAAAAATAAAAATTGCCACTGCACTTATCTAGTGAAAACTTTATGGTCTATTTAATTTAAATACATAGTATAATTCGATATTCACAGAAGTGACCCATATTAAATTCTGCCATACTTCTCTCTGTAGGATCTGCTACACATATATTTTTCATTCTATAGAAGTCACTGAATTTATAATTTACCAAACCATCTAAAATTAATAAGTTGTAATTATTATGCCACTCACTATGATGCTCAAAAAATGGAGTTAAACTTGTGCAGAGGACTAACTTTATTATTTTTCCACTTTCAGTGATGAGAGACCATTAAAGGAGCTAGCATATATTTATTGCTAACTCTGTGCCAGAAAGTAGATGCAGCATATTTGGACCTTGTATTATTTAGTCACCTACAGTCTTTCAAGTTTGTTATTAGGTGTTTATCTGTAAACATTAGAAATCAACATGAGAAAAAATGTTCACAAAACAAATGATAACACATTGAGGTTTTGTTTTTGTTTTTGTTTTTAATTTCTTAACTAGGAAAGATCCTTTCAAGATGCTCATGAAATTAATCAAGCCAGTCAACATATGGAGAAAAATTGCTAGGTGGGTAAAAGTTTTCCTGTGTATTCGTATTGCCCTTATTGGAGACCAATTTGTAAAAGTTTTACACTATGAAGAGATCAACTATATTTCTTTGTTGATGTACATTAAAGTTAATCAAGGATTAGGCAAGAGTGGAAGGGAGATAATTTTTGAGTGAGAGTCACTTGAAAACCAGTTTGCCCTATCTTACTGTCTTGGGAAAGTTGTGCATTTTGAGCTATCCTTTTGAAGTATTAACTTGCACCCAGCCTCCCTTCTGTCCATAAATTATGTCAATTGGCAGAATTCAGTAAAAAGAACTTTCAATTTCCCTGAATTCTAGAGGTTATGTTAAGAAAAGAATAAAGCTGTTTAACTCATTTTCAACTTTACAGGTAGAAAGTATTTTCAGATATTACTATTACTGGCTTCTTTCAGTGCAACTTTTATTCAAAAGCAAGCAGTACCCAAGGGTTACTAAATCTCTTTCAGTCAGGTTTAACAAATGTTTGACATTTTAAAAGATGTGCTTTGCTAAACTTAAAGACATATTTTAACAGCACATCCTAGAACTACTGAGACTATGAGGTATTTGGAATTCTAATGTAAATCATACTTGGCAGCCTCTTTTTTAAGAAATAAAAATGTTTCTAGGTAAAATATACATGCAACAAAGCATATTATTTTAAAATGCTCCCATGTAAACTAGATATCCGATCAATGTTATGTTCAGTGATTGTTACTAGGCAGATTAGCAAAATGTACCCTGTTGATGTGAAAAAAATTTGATCTTAAATAAGTTAGCTAGTTGTCATTTGTCTCAGAGTGAGAGTAACTTGGCAAAATTGTACCAAATCATGAACTTGTCTCTTTGTCTTCTAAACGTGCAGTTGTCTAGGTAATGAGTCTACGTGTTGAATAGTTGGAAAGTTGATCCGATTAGCATCAGATAGCAACTGTACTTTATAAGCAAGCAGTGTGTCCTAGAATTCACATCCATGAGTCTTGCTAGGAGTGGAAGTTGTTAAGAATGCAGAGACCAAGACAGATAGTTCATATGGAAATGGAGGACTTTAAGTTAAAAGATACCATGGTGTAAAGAAAACACTGCCAAGAAATTTAAAATGGGTAATGCCTTGGCTCATGGCTCAATGTCTTGAACACTTTAAAGAAATATATTTATTTATTTATTTGAAAGAGAGAGAGAGCGCGCACAAGCAGAGGGAGTGGCAGGCAGAGGAAGAGGGAGAAGCAGGCTTCCTGATGAGCAAGGAGCCTGATGTAGGGCTTGATCCCAGGACCCTGGGATCATGATCTGAGCCAAAGGCAGACCCGTAACTGACTGAGTCACCCAGATGCCCCATTGAAAACTTGTTAGGTGTTTTGTTTTATTTCGTTTTTTCACTGTGTCTGAGGCAAATGACTTTGTTTCTTGGAAATAATTTATAGGGACCTATGCAAATATAACAAAAAAATTAGCACTCATGAATCAGACTCTTGGAAGGAGAGGAAAAAGACTTTCCCAACAATGCTCAAGCTATCTAATCATTTTTTACATTTGTCCCCGAGGTATACTCTTATTTACTCATGTCCTTGATAATATAATATTATCTCTGTTGCCCAGAAATTACTCTAAGCTCCCCATGTTCCCTTTCTTTCTTCTCTTCTTTTGTCTTTTTCCCTTCTTCTTCACTTCCCCTTCCCCTCTTCACCTTCTCTCCTCTCCCCTCCCCTTTCCTCACCCGGTCCTGGCTTCTCTTCTCCTTTACCCACAAGTCCTAACATCTATCCCTTCACTACTCCTTCTCTTTAGGACTCCTCTAAATGACCTTCCCCGTGAAGTCTTTTATTTGGGAGTATGGGGAGGGATACAATAAATAAGCAGACATAAAAATTTATTTTATTAAGAAACTGTATCTAGGGGCCTTGGTGGCTCAGTTGGTTAAGTGTCCAACTCTTGATTTCAGCTCAGGTCATGATCTCAAGGTTGTGAGATGGAGTCATGTGTCAGACTCAGCACTGGGCATGGAGCCTGATTGGGATTCTCTCCCCCCCTCTGCCCCTCCTCCCACTCTCTCTCTGAAAAAGAAAAAGAAAGAGAAAAAAGAAACTATATCTAAGAGACTTTCAAAATTGTATCAGTTAGTATCTGGTTTGGCTGAACAAAACAGAAAGGCAAATAATAGCAATTTATTCTTTCCTCAAATACAGTAAGTTTGGATGTCGGCAGACCAGGGCCAATATGGCATTTCTGAGTTATGAAAACTCCAGGCTTCTATTCTTGTTTTACTGTCTAGCATGGGTTTCTAGTTTCGTGATTACCTCGTGATTCAGTAGGGCTATTAGTAATCCAGCCATCTTGTCTGAATCCGAGGAAACTGAAGGAAAGGGGGAAAGGTAAAGGAAAGGGATATGCTAGAGGACTGTCTTAATTTTCAGAAGTCTCCTATAAGTCCCACCGCAAGATTTTCTTTCCCCACTAGCTACAAGTCACCTGGCCATACTTAGCTGCCAAGATTAGAATGCAAAGATGTAGTCTTTTAACCAGGGGTGGAGGAGGGAGATGAAAGAAGGATACATTCGGTTAAGCAATAGCCAATCTTTGCCATAGGCAGTTTAAAAAATGTTTTAGAACACAAAACATTGATAAAATAATTGAAATAAAAAAGAGCATGTTTAAGTATGTATTATTATATTTATTTAAATGGATTAGACTTGAGACATCAGTATTAACACATGCTTAATATAGATACAGATGGTTACATACAGAAATATTTATCAGTATGTATATATACATGATTAGTATACATACATATATCTTTTTTTTTCATCTGTGAGGGGCTAAAAGCAATGATACTCTAGTAACAATGAGCATACCTAGTGCTTTGTGATTTTTAGTTGTATATCTACCTTTGACTGTGATGGTCAACAATTAGCTAACCTTGTAAATATAGATTACACAAGGTTATTGAGCAATTTTAATTACCATGCAATAAAAATTTATAGTGAAGTCACTATGGAATCAAAGCAAAGTTGGCTTCAGTGATCTTAATGGAAGCATTATCAAGTTATCATAGGGCAATAAAGCCCTCTGTCAGATATAACTAATTGGTCATCAGTTAGTCTGGGTGTCCTCTCTTAGGGACAGAGTTGAAAACACTGATAAATTATAATTTGTCTGCCTCCACACTTCTTTTTTCCTCCAGATTTCAACTGTTCTCCTCAGAAAACATGATACTTCAGAAGGTAAACATCAATAATAGTAATTTTATTTTTCATTTAGATCAATCATAATCATTTTATGATTCTATCTTGGAAAACATTCAGAAGTAAGTCTCTGTCACATATCCACAGAGACACTCATTTTATTTGTTTTTTTTTATTTTGATTAGGATATAGTTAACATACAGTGTTGACTTAGCTTCAGGTATACAATATAGTGATTTCAGGAGTTTTGTACATTACTCAGTGCTCATCAGGTAAGTGTACTCTTTTTTTTTTTTAGATTTTATTTATTTATACATGAGAGACAGAGAGAGAGAGAAGCAGGGAGAGAAGTAAGCTCCCTGGAGGGCAGGAAGCCCGATATGGCACTTGATTCAAGGACCCCAGAATCACGACCTGAGCCAAAGGCAGACACTTAACTGAGGCACCGAGGCTCCTAGGCATGTGTACTCTTAATCCCCGTCACCTATTTCACTCATCTCCCCCACCTACTCCCTTCTGGTAACCTTTCTCAGATTATAACTAAGAGTCTGTTTTTGGTTTGTCTCTTTTATTCCTTTGTTCATCTGTTTCATTTCTTAAATTCCACATATGGGTGAAATCCTGGTATTTATCTTTCTCTGACTGACACAGAGACTTATTTTAATGTAATCTTTTGGAGCAAACGGAGAAAACCATGTGCAACAGAAAAGATAGGGCTGATCAGAGCTCAGATATAATAATATAACCTTTAAAAATCATTATAAAATATTATGACATTAGTAATTATATGCTATCTAAAATTATAGGATATTAATTGGATGAATATTATGCAATTGATAAAATATTTGTGAACATGCTTATATCATGTTTGTCATAATCATGTAGATAATGTACCAGAAGAAACAGTTTTAACAATTATTAACTTTAGGTAGTTGAAATTTTGTGACTTCCATTACTTCAGTTTTCTATATTAATGTCAATATTTTCTTTTTATTTATGTATTTATATTTATTTATTATTTTTATTAAGTTCAATTAGCCAACATATAGTACATCAGTTAGTTTTTGACGTAGTGTTCAGTGATTCCTTAGTTACATATAAAGCCTAGTGCTTATCAGATCACATGCCCTCCTTAATGGCCATCACTCAGTTACCCCATCCCCTACCCACTTCCCTTCTACAACCCTCAGTTTGTTTCCTGGAGTCCAAAGTTTCTCATGGTTTGTCTCCCTCTTTAATTTCTTCCATTCAGTTTTCCCTCCTTTACCCTATGGTCCTCTATGCTATTCCTTATATCCCACATATTAGTGAAACCATATGATAATTGTCTTTATTTAATGAAAAATTCAAGTAGTTATCAGGCTTTATTTTGTATTAGGTTTTACATTTGTCATTTTTTAAAAAAGATTAAACTCTAACAACCGACATATTTGTTATGTTTCTTAACCTAAAGATAAAGTTTATTCTTATATATGGATTTCCACTGTATGTTAACTAAATTAGGTGAACTTATTCTGTGAGAAATGAATCTATAAATTAAAAAAAGAATTAGTAATTATTTTGATTAGTATTTTGCCCTTTAGACTGTTTAGATTCTTATAATATTTAGAGTCATCTAAATATATGAATTCATACAAACAGTTCAACAAGTAAAATATTCTACCATTTACTTTTTTGGTAGGATTTGAATGGTATTGGAATTGATATCCAGACCTTATTTTTTTATATTTGTATTACAAATGATAAAAAGAATAATACCATGTTCTAACACTAATGCAGTGGATAAGGACAAAAGAGTAGCTAATAATACAGCTTCAACATTTTTTTTTCCTAAAAGCTTTATTCAAACCTCTAGGGGCATCAAAAAAGCTTGATGTATACACTGTCATTGGTGAATATTTTCTGTGTCCCTATAGTTGCCATTTGCAGAAAATGGCATTGTTTGGAAAATTATCTTGAAAATAAAACATTGTAAATAGTAGTTTATTCTGTTGCCAAAGCTTCAAAAGCTGTTGATATAATGAGTGATCACATTCAATTACTTTAGTCCATTATTTATGAAAGCAACCTAATATGCACACACACACGAGCACCCACACACAATTTTACAGATAGTTTTAGTGATAATTACTAATCGAAACAACCCCACAGTTACACGATAAGGTAATTTGCTAATACGTGTTAAAGTAAAGAGAAAAGATTGGAAAGCAGTAATGAGATCATTATTCAAAACAATGGAGCAAAAGAAGTCTTGACAGAAAGAAGCATGATCAGTGCAATTGTGGTTTTCTATATTTTAAGGGTGTATGGATTTTTTAATTTAGGGAGAATCTATTAATAGCACTATGATATAAGTTAAAACGTATGAATACTGGGGATATGAGAATGTATCTCTTGCATTAGTATATATTTTCTGTCAAAATTGCCATTAAGGCTAATTCTGTAACTAGGACAATTAAAATTCCTAGAAGAAATGAAACTAGAACTAGAGTGTAGAAAGTACAATGCTGATTACCAATGGAGAAGATAATAAATATCATTAAAATTAAAAATGAAGTAATGGTAGTTACCTAAAGGAGAGAAACTAAGAGAAGGAAGTCCATGCAGATCTGGTGGGTTTCCAATAGGCAACCAATTGTGCATCCCCACTCAAGAGGTAGTTGGTTTATCCATTCCTCAAATCTAGTCTGACCATTAATTGATAGAAAGAAACAGAAGTGCCAGTGCGTGAGTCCTCAGCCCAGAATGAAAGTGGCTTTATAGCTTGTACTTGTGCTTCTGGAACACAGCAACCATGTGATCAAGCCCAGGAAAGCCTGTGAAATGCTAAGAAATGATGAAGGGCTGATGCAGTCTCTCCCTGTTGAGGCCATCACAAACTGCCAAGCAGCTCACCGCCAACAGGTGAGTGAGCCAAGCTGAGTGAACAGGTGAACTATTCACCTGTCTCCAACCCAAACTGCTATCTTACAGCATTGGGATTAAATGCTTTTTCTTTTAAGCCACTGAATTTTGAGATCTTTTTGTTGTCATTGTGCAGTAAACACTAACTGACCAAAAAAAGGAGGAAAAAAAAAAAGATAATCATAATTAGGATGCTACCATAAGAAAAACCTAAAATACATGGACTTGGCTTTGGGGCTGAGCTATTATTGGCAGACACTAGAAAAGCAGCACAAAAACTGTTAGAAAAATAGTGAGCGCTCCATTAGTGGAGCCTAAAAAAGTGGTGAGAAAATTGCTATAGCAGGTGAAAAAAAAATCTCTTGACCCTGATATTTTTAATTGATGTTGGCAAATAATAAACAGTTTGTGTTCACTGCATTTGAACACAAATGGTCTAGGTCTACAAAGTGGTAGAGCAGGAAGCTCCAAATTCTTGCTTTTCCATAGTAACACTGAAAAATAACATTTAAAAACAGGCAGAGAGTGTCAGAACCAACTTTGTCAGAATCACAGAAAATAGTCACAGGCTTACAACAATGAAGTGGACACCAAATCAATAAAAAGCAATGTGAAAATGGTGAGAAAGTTTTTTGGTATTTTTATATATCCTTTCCCCACTCACCAATGGTCTTGAAGATAGCATGCCACATTCCCAGTGTGGAACCCTGGAACCTGATTTTAGAGCGATAAAGGTAGATGTTATTTGCAAATTTTGGGGTTCATCTCTTCTAAGCTTTCTGAGGTGTTCATCTCTGATGTGCCTAACTCTGAACTCATTCGTCACAAAGAAAAGGTGGGCATTGCCCGAAAATATGATATAGGTGAACAAAAACTTAGAACTTTCTGAAGCAAAAGAATACATTTGAGACATACATACAGCAGTTTGCCTAAAACCAGAGAGACAAATCTATCTGGGGAAGTAGTTTCTTTGGGAAATTAGGGTATTTAAAAGTGCCCTATACTACAGAGTTTAAAAGAATGCCATGTGCATGCCGAGGGAAGGACACATGCTAAGAAAGACCTGAGAAGTATTTATGACCTGGGAAGACCCTATATGGAATGCTAAATGTAGCACCCCTGAGAAAAAATGTCATTGGGTAAGAAATTAAGTTTTCATTAGTATGGAAGGTAAAATTTATAGAAAAAAATTCTAGTGAAGTCATTTTATAATTCTGAATTACAAAAATGTAAATAGATATCTTGCATCTAGTAATGGATATCTTTCATAAAAAAATGTGGAATATGTCCAAGATCCAAAACAAGAAGAAAGAGAAAATCAGAAAAGTGTGAGAGAACTTAAGGATCTCCTACTTCTCAAGATGGGTCTTGGTAGATCTTTGTAACCTGACATATGGCTTGTAAACACTTCATATAAAGTAAGAATTTTTTAAGAATAAGAATTAAAGGCTGTAAATAAAGCAAATAGTGGGATATTAAATGAAAGACACTACCAAGGAAGACCCCTTGAAGGGTGGAGGGAGTCTTAGACCAATCTCAGATGACTACTGGAGACCTGAGAACCTCATGGAGACTGGACTGATTGGGGACCTCCTGGATGAACAAATTTATCACATTTAGCTATTAAAAATCAGACAGGAAATGACGAAAAATTAAAAACTGGTAATTGGTGGAACACACTGATGATACTTGGATCTGAAACCTGTGTGTCAATGAAGTAAATAAAAAAATAATGTATATCTCATTATTATGTAGTGGTCCTACACCAGTTCCTATAGAACATGAGTTTCAAATCAGAATTTATAAAACACAAAAGTGAATCCACTTATGAGCAAAATTCAGCAGAAAAAACAAACTGAAAATGAATTTCACAAAGGCTGCATGTATCAAAATTATCAGCTGTAACATAAAAGAAGCATAATTAAAGGAACAAAAGAAATTACATATCAAACACTAGCAAATATATTGCTTGAAGTAATAAATATATTTTCTAGAAATTAAAACCTAAAATTTTAAGTAAAAAACTACCTAATGCCCCAATTGGAAAAGATAAAGAGTAAAAACTGTGTACACAGTAAATATACTAAACACAGATAAAGAGAGATTAACTGAAATAAAATTCAAAGTTAAGTAAAAATAACTAGATTAAAAAGAGATTTAAAACATGAAAACTGCTGAAATATTCAAAATGGAGTAAGTTGTAGTTGTGGAACCAGAATGGAAGAATGGAGAAGAGGATAATAGGTAGGCAAGGTGTTATACATAAAAATATTGTAAGGATTGGTGAACAACACAAATCATCTAAATTAGAAAACACAATACAGGGAAGAGATATGACTGGGAAAGAGATACATCTAAAAGTTTTGCACAAAATTGTAGGAAGACAGAGATAAAGAGGAGCACACCAAACCAACAGAAAAAACCATGTAGATGACTGAACATAGAGTAATAATTAGACTGGCAAAGGACTTCTCAAAAGAAAATGGACCCAGAAGACTGAAATAATATGTACAAAACAGTGGGAAAAATCAATATAAAACTGCTATATCCAGTGAAACTATTTTTTTGAAGAATAACACTGAATAATGATGTCTTCAAATAAGCACATATTGAGAGTAAACACAATTACAGAAAAATATTCACTTCAGGAAGGAGAAAATGCAGGAAGGAAGGCCAGAGAGGTTGCATAAACATTAACTTCCTAAAACAAACAAAACAAAATAGTTGTTTACAATTTATGACATAAGATAAATAACATAAAATAAAAACCTGTAAGTTAAAAGAGAATGACTGGCATTTGAGTTCTAGAGTTAATCTTGCAGTTTGTTAAATATGTACGTTGTTATTTTCACTGTAAAATGAAATAATAGAAAAGAGATTAATCAGTCAAAAAGTCCTTTTGCTGAGTCTATGGGAGCATTGTATCAGACCAGCCTTCCCACTAGAAACAAACAATGGCTAGATAGAATCGTGTAATAGCAGCAAATGGAATTTTAGAGTTATTGTGGGCTAATAAAACCACACAGGATTTGAGTGACCAGATTCCAGAGAAAATACAGCACACTGAGGTGATGCCATATTCACTTTAACCTTCTCACATGGAGATTGTGGCAACTTTTGGCTCACAGAACAACATGAACTTCTTACTGGCTCTGGTCCTTCACTTGCCAGACATCATTTATGGCTTTTGAACATGATATATCTTCTGGACCTTTCTTGAAACATAATCATCTGCTGGGTTTTTGTATCTTAATTTTTATATCCATTCCAGTATGCCCAATTTTTTGTAACCTTTAATCCCATAATTAGCAGCTATCACAGAATTCCTGGGACTTTGACCTTCCTTAGTGTAGGGACCATCATTTTCTCTATGTTTCATGGAACTATCACAGCAGCAAGTTTGGATTATCTCCTTGGTTTATAGCTAGGTGCTAAATCTTCTTTCTTGAGACTGTTCCAAATCATTTACCTCATGTTCAAGGGAAGAGGGAATGCTTATTCTTTTCAGGGAGTGATAGCCTTATTTGGCAGATTCAGAATTCAAGAATTTTGGCTTATGGACTCAGATATTGCCATCCATTTGTCAGAGTCTTGTTCTTTCCAAAGCAAAGTTCTGACTTCAGTGCAGTGTATCTGCTTTGATTAGGATTTAAACATTTTGGAGCTCAGGTTTCGTGATGAATAACTATTTGCTCTGACACTCAGTTTTCTCTGCCTTCCTCCTCAAGACAGGCTCCTTGTGTGCTGTCAATGAGATAGTTTGGCTTTCATTATAGGCTTTCAATTGCCAGTTAATCTCTCAGATTTGTATTATCTTTCCCTAGTGTGTGAATCTAGTTTAGCAATAGCCTTCTACATCTATAGTCTGTGTTTTTAATTTTTCTGTTACTGCATGACAATATCATTCAAGGTTAGAATGCAGTTTAAAATGGCAAATGCACATTATGTTACAGTTTGTGTGAGTCAGGAACTGAGGCGTGGAAGCTGAATCCTCTGTTTAAGATCGTCTGAGGTTGCAGTCAAATATAGGCTGGGCTTCAGTCTCATCTGGAGGCTTGACTAGGGCAGGAGTTGTTTTCCTCTTCGCACGGTTGTTAGCAGCATTCATTTCCTTGCAGATAACAGTACTGAGCTTCACTCTAGATATTTGTAGTGTCTCATGGCTAGAGGATGCCCTCAGGTTCTAGAGGTCATCAACAGGCTCCTCCTTATGAAATTCCTCAATATACAGCTTCCTTCTTCATGGCAGAAAAACAAAATACAAAACACAAAAAACAAGCAAGCACTAGCCAGATGGGTGCTATAATCTTATGTAACAGTCATTTTATTATGTATATATTATCACATTTGCCATATTCTATTGATTAGAAGCAAGTGAAAGGCCCCACTTACACTCAGGGAGGGGATTACACAAAAACATGAACAATAGGATATGAAGATAAATGATGGCCCTCTAAGAGTTACCCACCACACTAGGCATACTCTTTAATTCATACTTTTCAAATACTTTATACATTGACCACCTTGTACATTCCCTTCCACCAGTATAGTAATGATTCTTCCTTACCTGACTAATTGCTTATTTTGATATACCCTTGGATTCTTCCTCAGCCTTCTTCTTTCTTCTCTCTCTGTCTCCGTTTATGTATAAGTTTCCAATTCCTGTGCATACGAACATCCTCCCTTCATCCACACCCCTGTATCCAACTGTTTATTGAGAATCCTGCTTGGAGTCTAACACACATTTCTAAGCCTGCACCCTCAAAATATAACAGATGGCCTCCTTACCACTGTTGTGTTTCCATAAAACTGGTTCATTGACAATATTCTCCATCTCTGTAAATGTTATCACTGTGTCTCCAGTTTCCCACACCAGAATCAACGATGTTATCCTTGATCTCTCTCTTTCCTTCATCCTCTGCATAAAATACATCAGGAAGTATTATAAAGCCCTATCTGTGAATTACAACCAAATTGTATCAGTTCTTACAACTACCATCATCATCTTTATTCTGGAAGTTTGGCTAAAGATTCTAATTGCTCTTTATCTACTCATATTCTTTCCTCCAAGAATCTCTTTGTTATAATTGAGCCAGTTTGATATTTTTAAATCTTTTTTTTTTTAAGATTTTATTTATTGGGGCACCTGGGTGGCTCAGCGGGTTAAAGCCTCTGCCTTCAGCTCAGATCATGATCCCAGGGTCCTGGGATCGAGCCCCACATCGGGCTCTCTGCTCAGCAGGGAACCTGCTTCCCTTCCTCTCTCTTGCCTCTCTGCCTACTTGTGATCTCTCTCTGTCAAATAAATAAATAAAAATTTTTAAAAAAATTTTAATTTATTTATTTGTTGGAGAGAGAGCATGAGCACAGGCAGACAGAGTGGCAGGCAGAGGCAGAGGGAGAATCAGGCTCCTTGCCGAGCAAGGAGCCCGATGGGGGACTCAATCCCAGGATACTGGGATCATGACCTGAGCCGAAGGCAGCCGCTTAACCAACTGAGCCACCCAGGCGTCCCCAGTTTGATATTTTTAAATGATAAATGTTATCTCTCACTCTCAGACCATCACTTCAATTCTCCATCACCTTTGAATAAAATTCAAATTTCTTAGCATAGTTTACATGGCTTAAATTATCTACACACTGTTTGCCTCACCAACTTCATCTCCTTTCCTTCCAGGCTAACTCTGTTTCAGCATCTCTGGCTTTTTTCATATTCCATAAAAATGCAAGTTTATATTCACCTTGGAGCCTGTGGAAAGACTGATAACAACATCTCAGCATCCATCCTTTCCTTCTTCCTTTCTGTAATATCACCACCTGAATTGTGGCGGTAACAGGTTTGGCGGCTGCAGACTATATTCTCAGTCTCTTTATTGAATTGTGACCAAATTCAGACCAGTGTAATGTGAACAGAGGTGATATACATCACTTTCATGTCATCTCCATAAAGATTGCTGTCCTGTGCTTTTACTCTTTATACTTGCCATGAAACGGTGAGGACTGAACAATCTTGGGAGCCTAAGGATGACAGAGCCACATAGCAAGGCCTGGACCACAAATCTTGGAGTTTTCACAAGAGAAACAAACTTCTGTCTTATTTAAGTCACTGTAGCAGGAGTTTGCTTGCCTAGAAAACTGTTTCCCCCAAACTTGGCATAACCCTACCCTTTTTATCACTTACATCTGTGATGAAATATCCTCTTAAATGGGACTTCTTCTGTCCCTTCACTGTTCTCAGAAGCCCTTTAGCCATTCACACTAATTGAAATGACTGCGTGGTTTTGTTTGATTTTTATTTTGCAAATGCAAAGAGAGAAAAAAAAATCTCGTGTGCCTTATTTACCCCTGTTAACTTAGCAGTCACAGACCCAGAGTGTATACTCATTATTATTTTTTTTTAATGTGGTTGGACAGTAACTATCTTTTACTGGTGATTTTCCTAACAAAGCAAATAAAGTATGTAGTGATTTAAGCAGTAAATTATGCTTTTTAATTTTAAAAACTAGGGTTATGCATTTTTTTTCTTTCTTAATAGCTAAATGCTAATACTGGATTTTGGATAATTATCTGAAATAGGATTATGCTTTGTTTTTCACATATATTCCTAGAAATATTTAAATATGTGAGCATTAATAACATAGATAGAAAACAGTCAAAATGTATTTTATGGAATTTACTATTTTAAAAAATGGCCAAATATATTTTTATAGCATATGTTTCCATTATTGTATACATTTTAAAACGTACTAAATCTTCTGCATAGAAATAGAAAAAAAATTTTGCTGGGGATTATTTCACTCTGAGGAAGCATCCTCACTTCAATACATCTATTTTTTTTTTTTCTGGGACTTTTATAAGGAAGTTCTTTATTCTTTCAGGGGAAGCAGAATAAAATGTTCCCCTGTTTACCATCATACACAGAAAATAATCTGCCTACCAGAGAACATTGATAATGGCAAATGGAATATAGCCAGAAAACCAAACATGAATGCCAGTGCTCAGATAGAGAAATGAATGAAAAGCTATAGCACTCCACAGTCATTCCTGTTCTCTAATAAATTGTTCAGTAAATATTTTTCCTGAGGATAATAGCAAAAAAATAATCCTCTTTTAGAAATCAATGTTACCAGAATGGTGCCTTGAGAAAGGACGTAAGCAATGACAAATTCTCCAGCTGTAGCCCTGTAAAAATAATTCTGGAAAATGAGTCATTATTCGTTCACATATCCTATGTTAAAAAGAAATGATCAAAAATCAAATGGAGAATATATACAAGAAAAGAGCATAAACTAAATGTTATCATTGGTTTCTTAGTGAAGACATAGTTGATGTTGTCTGAGTTGCACTGTACAGTTTTTTGCAAGTAGATTGGGTTTTCAAACTGGTCTATACAAAAATATTTTGTTTATATTCATATATGGTTAAGTAAAATTATATAGAATTATTATATATAATCTTACACACACACACACACACACACACACACAGAGTAAGGGACTTGATAGGTTCAGAGGCCCACCAAAGGAAAAAAATATAACCAGCAGGTGGATATAGTGCACTCAGTTATTGGGAGATGCTTTTGACAGGTTTGTATGCAGGGAAAGGCCCTCACCACAGGAATCTGTTGAGAGGTTGCTGGGGATCCAAGAAGGAGCTTAAGTGTCTAGGTGATACAGGTCAGCAGCACAGCAGGGAGTTTCTGGGTCAGAGCACTTTGAAGGACAGCAGTGGCTTGAGGCCTTTATGGCCCCAGAAGCTAGCAATAGCTAACAGTTTGGGGTTGAGGTTTCATGGTTTGTGCAATGCAGATAGGCTATACATGGTCAAAAATCTGGCTCAGTTGGTTGGGCGGCTGCCTTCGGCTCAGGTCATGATCCCAGTGTCCTGGGATCGAGTCCCATGTCGGGCTCCTTGCTTGGCGGTGAGCCTGCTTCTCTCTCTGCCTCTGCTTGCCACTCTGTCTGCCTGTGCTCGCTCCTGCGCTCTCTCTATCTGACAAATAAATAAATTAAAAATAAAAATCTTGTTTGGGCTATTGTTAACATATGTGGATTTGTAAACATCTAAATTTGCCACCAGTGGCCTTTTGAGCAAATGAATCTCAGTCTGCAGTATAGAAACTAATGTGCTCAGACCATCATCATTTGTCTCAGTTATATAACACATACATAGTTATTTCTGTTTTTCTTTCTATCATCTATATATCCAAGTCCTATTGCAGAATGTGGCTTCAGAGATTCTAAACAAATTTTTTGTCATATCTGTCAGGATCATGATTTTTAAAACAATGCCGTATTTTTTTTATGTTGAGATACTTGGCCTAGATAAGCACTGAGTTACTACTTATCCACTATTATAAAAATGTAATTGCCAAAGATTTTTATGACAGTTAATTTGCCGACAGTACCATTTGTGAACTCCCCAAATCCTCTAAAATTATAATTATAGTTTTAGTAATGCTTTCCTAGAGAAATAAGGTAAGATGTTGGAAATATTTTCTAACATCAAAGCATTCAAACTCAGTACTCTTTATAATAACAGAAATTGAAAACAATCAATTTGCAATAAGGATATGTATGGTGAGATAAATTATGGAAATAATGCACTGTACAACTTAATTTCATTAAAATATTGAGAAAATACTTCCTTTATATTGTAAGTTCCAGGGAATCACAGACATTTTCTGTTTTGTACTTGTTATATAAGTCCTAGAAATTGTGTTACATAGTAGGCCTCCAGTAAATATTTATTGAAAGATGGATACCCTCCCCTGTATAAATTGCATAGAAATAAGCAAATAAAATATTACAGAGTGTCGAAGATTATGATTTATTGGATTATATATTATTTTTTATTTCATGATTGGATTTTACAACAATTTTTAAAAAATTGACAACTGTATGAATTAATCGAACCTCACAAAAATGACATTAAAACTAATCTAGATTTACTAAGCTGGGGGTTGATGTGATTTTTCTGTAAAGGGTAAGATAGTAACTATTTTAAGCTCTTGGAATTTATGGTATCTGTTGGAACTGCTCAGGTATGGTCTGGTAACATCAAAGTAGCCATAGATAGTATGTAAATGAAAGAATATAGCTGTGATTCTGAGACCAAGAAGTTTTGTTTTGTTTTTGCATTCTTTTCATGCTTTGTTAAGATAATTGACATATATATTATAGAATTTTAAGGTGTACAGTGTGATGATTTAATACACACATATATTATGAAATGATAACCAAAAAGTTTAGTTAATATATCACCTCACGTAATTGAAATTTTTGTGTGTTGAGAGAACATTCAAAATCTACTCTCTTAGCAACTTTCAAGTATATCATATAGTATTAGTAGTTACAGTCACCATGCTGAGTATTAGTTCCCCAAAACTGATTCATCTTGTAACTGTATCCTTTGGTTTGTATCTTTTGGTCAACATTTCCTGATTTCACCCCCCAGCACCTTCCACCAGCCCTTGGCAACTCCCATTCAACTCTGTTTCTATAGTTTAGCTGTTCTTAGATTTCACATTTAAGTGAGATCATGCACCATTTGTCTTTCTCTGACTTATTTCACTTAGCATAATGCCTTCAAGGGCTTTCTATGTTATCACAAATGGCAGAATTCCTTCTTTTTTATGGCTGAAGAATATTTTATTTCATATATATGTCATATTTCTTTATCCATTCATCCACTGACAGCCAATTAGATTGTTTCCATATCTTGGCTATTGTGATTAATACAACAATAAACACTGGAAAGATAATATCTCTTTGATATCATGTTTTCATTTCCTTTGCATATATACACAGAAGTAGGATTGCTGCATCATATTTTCATTTGTTCTCTTTTTATTCCCCTCAGGAATCTCCATACTGTCTTTTGTAGTGACTATACCAATTTAAATTCTCACTAACAGTGCAGAACTGTTCCCTTTTCTCAACATCCTTGCCAGTACTTATTATCTCATCTTTTTGATAATAGCCATTTTTTAATAGGTATAAGGCAATATCTCACTGTGATTTTGATTTGTATTTCCCTGATGATTAGTAAGTATCTTTCATGTACCTATTGGCAACTTCTGTATGTTCTTGAGAAAAATATCTGTTTAGGTCCTCTGCCCATTTATTTTTCTTGGTTTATTTGTATATTGCTATTGAGTTGGGTAAATTCCTTATATATTTGGGATAATAATCCCTTATCAGGTAAAAAATTTACAAATATTTTCTCCCATTATGTAGGTTAACTTTTCATTTTCTTGACCATTTCTTTTGCTGTGCAGAGGCTTTATAGTCTGATGTAGTCACACTTAGTTTTGCTTTTGTTGCTTGCACTTCTGTTGTCGTAACCCCCAAAATGGTGCCAAGACCAATGTCAAGGAGATTTTTCTCCTGTATTTTTTCCGTATATTTTCTTCCAGTAGGTTTGCAGCTTCAGGCCTTATCTTTAAGTCTTTAATATAGTTTGAGTTCACTTTTGTGAGTGATGTAATATAGGGGTCCAATTTCATTCTTTTACATGTGAATATTCAGTTTTCCCAGCAGAGTTTATGGAAAAGATTATCTTTTCCTCATTGAGTATTCCTGGCTCCCTTATCAAATATTAGTTGACTGTACATGAATGATTTTATTTCTGGGCTCTCAATTTCCTTCCATTGGTCTATGTATCTGCCTCTGTCAGTACTATGCTGTTTTGATTACTGTAAATGTGAGGTAAACATGAAATCAGGAAATGTGATGCCTCCAGTTTTGTTCTTCTTTCTCAAGATTGTCTTAGCTATTTGGAGACTTGTGGTTCCTTATGAATTTTAGGATTATTTTTCTATTTCTTGAAAAATGCTATTGGAATTTTGATAGAGATTCCATTGGGTGTATAGATGGCTTTGGGTAGTATGATCATTTTAACAGTATTAATTGTTATGATCATGAATAAGGGATATCTTTTAGTTTATTTGTGTTTTCTTCAATTTATTTCATTAATGCCTTTTTTAAAAAGATTTTATTTATTTATTTGACAGAGAGAGAGAGATCACAAGTAGGCAGAGAGGTAGGCAGAGAGAGAGGAGGAAGCAGGCTCCTCGCTGAGCAGAGAGCCTGATGTGGGGCTCCATCCCAGGATCCTGACCTGAGCCAAAGGCAGAGGCTTAACCCACTGAGCCACCCAGGTGCCCCTCATTCATGTTTTATAGTTTTTGGTATAATGATCTTTCACCTCCTTGTTTAAATTTACTCATAAGTATTTTGTTGTTTTTGTTGCTATTGTAAATGAGATTATTTTCTTTATTTCTTTTACAGAAATCTCACTGTTAGTATATAGAAATGCTACTGATTTCTATATGTTGATTTTATGTCCTGCAACATAACTGAATTCATTCATTAAGTTTTAATAGGAGAGTGTGTGTGTGTGTGTGTGTGTGTGTGTGTGCATGTGTGTGTGAAGTCTTTAGGGTTTTCTGTATACAAGATCAGGTCTTCTGCAAACAGACAATTTTACTTCTTCCTTTTCTATTTGGAATCCTTTTATTTATTTATTTTTCTTTTCTAATTGCCCTAAGACTTTCAGAACTATGTTGAATAGAGTGGCTAGATGGAGCATCCTTATCTTGTTCCTGACTTAGAGGAAAAATTTTTATGGTTTTTACCGTAGGAGTATGATGTTTACTGTGGATTTGTCATACATGGCCTTTATTATATTGAGGCATATTACTTCTACATCTAATTTGTTGAGAGATTTTATCATGAAAGGGTGTTAAATTTTGTCAGGTGCTTTTTCTGTATTATTGAGATGATCATGTGATTTTTTATTCTTCATTCCGTTAATGTGATGTATCGTGTTTATTGATTTGTTTATATTGAGCCATCCTTGTATCTGGGGATAAACCCCACTGGATTATGGTAACAATCTGAGGGTATATGATCTTTTTAATGTGCTGTTGAATGTGATTTCTAGTATTTTGTTGCAGTTTTTAACCCACTGAGCCACCCAGGTGCCCCTTGAGATTTTTACATCTCTACTCATCAGTGTTTTTTTGTTTTGTTTTTGTTTTGTTTTTTGTTTGTTTGTTTTGTAGTGTCATTATCTGGCCTTAATATAAAAGTAATGCTATTTTCAAGTGTTTCCTCTTTTGGAATAGTTTGAGAAAAATTGGCATTAATTTTTCCTTAAGTATTTTGTAGAACTCATCAGTGAAACCATCTGGTGCTGGGCTTTTCTTTATTAGGAGGTTTCTGATTACTAATTCAGTTTCCTTTGTCATTGGTTGGTTCATGTTTTCTGTTTCTTCATGATTCAGACTCCATAGATTTTTGTTTCAAGGAATTTATCCATTACTTCCAGGTTATTAAATATTTTTGGAATGTAATTGTTTAGAGTAGCCTCTTACAATCTTTTGTGTTTCTGTGGTATCAGTTGTAATGTCTCCTCTTTCATTTATAATTTAATTTTTAAAATTCTCTTATTTTCTTGGTTAGTCTAGCTAAAAGTTCGTTGATCTTTATCTTTAAAAAATTGAAATCTTAGTTTTATTGATATTTTTTCTATCTTCTTTCTAGTCTCAAATTTATTTTACCTGCCTTAATTTTTGTTACTTCCTTCCTTTTGCTTACTTTGGGCTTAGTTTCATCTTTTTATAACTTCTTAAAGTGGGCATTTATTGCCATAATCTTTCCTCTTTAAAACTGCTTTTGTTTTGTCCCATACATTTTAGCATGTTGTGTTTTCATTTTTGTTTGTTTTATGATACTTTCTAATTTCCCTTTTGATTTCCTTTTTGACCCTTTGACTGTTCAGGAGTATGTTGTTTAATAACCGCATTTGTAAATTTTTTAGTTTTCCTCCTGTTAGTGATTCCTAGTTTCATGCCATTTTGGGGGGAAAAGATACCTTATAATTTCAGTTTTCTTAAATTTGTTAGGTGTGCTTTGAGGTTCAGCATATATTCTATCCTGAGGAATGTTCTGTGTTTACTTGAGAAGAATGTATAGTTTGCTGTTTTGGTATGGAATATCCTGAATGTATGTTGTGAAGTCCACTTGAATTAACATATAGTTCAAGATCAGTGTTGCGTTATTGATTTTCTGTCTGAATGATCTAACCAATTTTGAAACTGGGGTATTGAAGTCCTCTACTATTACTATATTGCTTTATGTCTTCCTTCAGTCAGTAATATTTTCTTTAAATATATAGGTGCCCCAATGTTGAGTGCATGTATGATTATAATTATCCCATATCATCTTGATGAATTGACTGCTTTGTCACTATACAGTGAAATACTCTGTTTCTTGTGACTGATTTTAACTGAAATCTGTCATACATACAAGTATGGCCGTAAGTATGGCTCTTTCTTGGTTACCATTTACATGGAATATCTCTTTGCATCCTATAACTTTGATTTTATGGTTTTCTTAAAGATAAAGTGTCTTTGTAGCAGCATCTTGTATTGTTCACCTCAGGGCTTCTGTTTGATCCTTTTATGGCTTCTATTTCTTTTTAAACTTCTCATGTTATTCATGTATTATTTTTATGATTTCATTTAGTTATGTTTTCTTGCATTTTATTGAGTTTCCTTAAGATGATTATTTTGGATTCTTTGTCAGGTAAATCATTGATCTTCATTTCTTTGGGGACAGTTACTAGAGATTTTTAGTGTTCTTTTGTGGTATTATATTTGTCTACTTCTTTGTGATCTTCATAGCTTTGCATTTGTGTCTGTGCATTTGAAGGAGCAAACACCTCTTTCAGTTTTTACAGATTTGTATTAAAGAAGGTAAGACCTTCTGTCAGTTCCTTGAGCTATTGAAATTACCTCTGAAATCACAGAATACTGGGTTGGAGCTATTCCAAAGCTGTTATTAGGTGTGCAGTGAGATTTGTGACTAGTGGGCTTGTTCCCATGTTCATGGGCAAGTGTGGATCCCGTCTGGTCTCTGGGTAGATAAGCCTACCTTCAGTACATTGTTGAGTTCGTTGGTGATGGGATAAGGGTTTACTTCATGATTCATAGTTGGGTCTTCAGATAGCAGGCTGATCATCAGCTGTGCAGTTGGTTGTGGCTTCCACCAAGTTCCTGGGAGGAATCCTGCCAAATCTCTGGATGAATACCTGGGTGGGCAAGACTGGCCCTGGACATTGACTGAGGAAGTTTAGAAATGAACCCATGGCTATTTTAATTCCACAGCTAAGTTTGGGGTCTGCAGACTTGACTCTGGAAGTACGGAGATTTCCAAATACAGGTGCATCACCCACCAGATCCCTGAGTGGAAAGGACTGCTCCCTGACTGCTACTAAAGGGCTTGGAGTGGCCTTTCCAGGAATTTTAGGGACACAAACAGGAGTGTCTCCTGCCATGTCCCTGTGCCATCAGGAATGTTCATGAAGTGTGTCTGCTGAGGGTGGGGGAAGGAGCTGGTTCCAGGGCTGCTTCTGGGTACATAGCCAGGACCAAGGTCTGTGTGCCTAATACTCAATACTTAAGTAGGGGTAACTCTTCCTTGATCCCTTGGCATAAGGTACTTGGTGCAGAACCAGGCCATACATGTTTGTAGTTAAGTCCACAGGGATATGGAGCCATTCCCAGGTTTATAGCTGGGATCATGTTTGGTGAGTCAGCTGCCTCGAATCAATCTGCCTTCTCAAAATGGCTGTCCCTGGTCGTGGACTACACCAGAGCTTCACAGTTGCCTACCTGTATATCAACGCTCCCACAAAGGCACTTTTGTCTTTAGATAGATGTCAAATTATTATTGTTCAGGGAAGATTTGAGTGGGGAATGTCTTATTCAGCCAACTTGCTGACATCCCACGAAGTGTTGGTACAACTTGCTTCAGATATATAATTTATCAGCATCCATTTCTGTTATATCAGTTATTTTGCTTTTAGTTGATCAAATTTCCTCCACTAAGAACTAAAACCAAACAACCAAAAAGAAATAATCTTGATATTTAGAAGAATTTCTAATATAATACTTGTGGGTCTTTAATGGGTCTGGTTATCTCTTCTCAATTTGAAACAAACTGATGATATATTAGCTTTAGTTTTATGAGGTTGGCCAAAAGTATGGTAGGAACTCCATCAGAACTTGATTTCTCTCCCCTAACTCTGCTTCCCTCTCCTCTTTTCTAGAGGTATGTATACCAAGGGCACTCCCTAATAAGCCTGGTGCACAATGAAATCTATCTCGGAAGCTGGGAACCCAGCTTCCCAAGTAGCAACATTTATTGATTGTTTGCCACACTAGATTAAAATTCTCCAACAGCAGGAATTAGTTTTGTTTCATTTAGCAGTGTATAATCAACCGCAGAACAGTGAGTGGGTAGTACCTGGTAGACTCTCAGGAAATATTGCCTGAACAGGTGAAATATTAACTATTAACTATTAATAGTTAACTATATAAATAGTTAATAGTTAATATTAACTATTAAAATGAGCTGTAGAATATATACTAATATAAAATGTATTCATAACTTAAATATTAAGTAAAAAGTATATAAGATTAATAATGTAAATCAATTTATATAAGATATGTATATACATATGACATATATTTATCAGTAGAAAACTGTTAACATTGTTTCTGATGGTGGATAAGTAATTTTGTCTTCTTCCTGATCATTTATATTAAAAATTCTTCAATTATAATTGTAATTTTTGTAATTGAGTAATTATAACTTCTATAATTAATTAATTAAATAATGATAATTAAGTGCTTCTCTATGTGGTAATTTGAGACATTAGGTATAGGGAAGTGACCAAAACTGATAATGGGGGCGGGAAACAACAGAAGGGTCCATCACTCACATGTCTGCTGCTAGGTCTGGAATGGCTGAAAGGGTCCAGTGTTGGTCCCATGTCACTTTTTTTCTCCACTTGGCTTCCCCATGTAGCAAGCTTGAGTTTTCTTGCTGAATGGAGGCCTCAAGATATATAGACATTTTATGTGGTGACTGTTTTCCTCAGAATGCACATTCCAAACAATTTATATAGTAGATGCCAGCTTTTTTGTGATCTACTATAGGAGTCTTCCAGCATCACATCTGCTGAATTTTATTCATCAGAATATGCTCAAAGGGAGGGCAGGTGTGAACTATACTTTTCAGTGAAGAATGGATTCAACATACAGACAGAAGGAATTGATGGCTCCCATCTTGGATACAGGCTAATAATATACAATATTTCAAATTTATCTTTGTTCTAGGTATGGAATACAGCTTTGTTTTCTGATCCATTCCTAAAACATTTTTTTTTTATTTTGATAGATGAATTATTTTTTGTCCATATTGCTAAGTCAGATGTGTTTGGACTTATCTTCCATAATATTTTAGGATATATTTCCCTTTTTTTTTCCTTTAAAATATTTGATAATGTATACTATTACTGATTTTTGGAAGTTTGGAAGATTACTACTCATTTCTTTTTATAATTAAAAAAGTTTATAATCTGTTTTATTTGTAGTGTTTAACTTTTTAGACAATTTATATTATGCTAAGATGTTCCAATATTAATTTAAATAAATGTATTCTTAATACAGCAACTTTAATGTCTGTCTAATGACTCTCTGTACTGAGAAGCAGAAGAATAAATACACTGAAAATATTTTCCTTGGGGCACCTGGGTGGCTCAGTCAGTTAAGTAGCTGTCTTCAGCTTGGGTCACCATCCCAGAGTCCTGGGATGGAGTCAGCATTGGGCTCCCTACTCAGCAGGGAGCCTGCTTCTCCCTTTCCTCCTTGCTCCTGTTCACTCTTATCTCTCACTCTTATCTCTCAAATAAATTAAAAAAAAAATCTTATACACACACACACACACACACACACACATACATACACACACACACCAGCTTCCCTATCATTGATCTGCTGATCAGTTCTAGATTCTGATTGATTACTTTGATACTTTGATATTTTTTAAAGATTTTATTTATTAGAGAGAGGAACTGAGCACAAGAGTGGGGTGAGGGGCAGAGGAAGAAGCAGACTCCCTGTTGAGTTGAGAGCCTGATGCAGGGCTCCATCCTGGGACTCTGGGATCATGACCTGAGCTGAAGGCAGAAGCTTAACCCACTGAGCCACTCAGATGCCCCAATACTTTGATATTTTTATTTCTTTTTGTCATAATATTTCTTCTCTTTCTTTTTTTCAGTTTTATACCTTAATTTGACAACCAGTGATCAATTCTCATCTGTATTAACTGTCTGTAGATTTTTCAAGTGGTGACAGGTACATAGGTAACCAATGTATAGAGCTCGTTTGTTGAATCTTCATTCTTGTTATGTTTTATGGACGACCCACAGAGATACAATATAGAACATTCCTTATTCCTTTGGCACAGACAGCTGTGTTGAACCTTGCATCCATGTGCACATCTGGAGTTCCCGTCTCCTTCATGGCAAATTTCCAGATGTCTCTGAATGCCCACGGGGCATGCTTCTTGAAACTCACCATAGATGCACTTGTGAATGTTGATGGTTTATTCTTTGGTCACTACCTCGATGGCAAAATGTCTCTCTTTGCCACCCTTCATTGCGGGAGCCAATCAGCTGGGCCCTGGTTTGATATGAAAGCAGTTATAATATTTCTATTTAATAATGCATTTTGATCTCTATAACTTGTGTCATCTTCTTTTCCAAATTCTAAATATTTGTAGTCTTTAATTTTTGTCATTAAAGTCCAGTATTTACCTTATTTCTCCATTTAAATGGATTCAAACTTTAGTGCTTTTAGCTGAAGTTCTACTTCTAGCTCTTGACTGACACTTAAAATCTTTTTCTTATTTTCAAGCATGTTAACAGATATCTATTATTTGAACTTCCAAAGTGCTGACATCATCTCTCTATCACATTTTCTTTCTCCAAGAACACTGTAGTTATGCGGATACTGCTCTACTCTCATCTAGTGTTGAACATTTTTTCCCCAAAAATATGTTATTCTCTATTGGTTTGAACATTTAATTCATACTTTGTTAGTTGGTATTTTACCTTCTTTATCCATCATTTTAACTCTTGTTTTTTACCTTTTTTTGTTTTTAATATGCATACTTTTCTCTGTGTGCAAAATTTAGATGGAGTTGCTTAAGGACAGTGAAACTAGCTTCTCCCAAAACCTCCAGGGACGTAGAATTTATCTCCACCTTCTTGCTTAAGTTACTTCAAGAGCACAAAAGACCTCACATGAAATGGAAGTCTTACAAGATGAATCTTGCCCTCCTCAAAATCTGCAGCTAGCTCTGTTGGTCATCTTTGATAAATAACTATGGGCAAGTCTCAACATAACCTGAGCAGTGAAATTGATTTCTTTTATAGGAGACACTGCTTATTAAAAAAAACAAAAAACAAAAAAACACAGGCCCTAGCAGTTTTTGGTATTTCTTCTTAAGCTTATAAATAATGATAGTCAGAATTCCCTTAGCAAGTAAATGTGGAAAAGGTAAGGAGGCACAGGAAACTGTGCATATTAAAATGAATTTACCATGTCAGGCAAAAGCCAGAAGGATATTGAGTTGACTTCTTTCATTAAAATAATAAGAAATACACTACTGAGTGTAGTGATTTCAGCACTCCCTGTCATCTATGAGCCATAGATGATAGGAAAAGATAATTAATGAAGCTTTTATTTTTTTTTCTATTTTTTTCTTATTCAGTTTTTAAATTCTGTCTTATGTTTTCTTCCTTTGTGTGGAAAGTTCTTTGTTCTAGTAAAACATTTTTACTCATAAGGCACAAATGAATTAATGATAGTCTATTCTGTAAGAATCACTGTTAATAATTGACTAGCAGGAAATCCATTTAACAATGGCAGAGCTAACACTTTTATTTTTAAGGAATAGTTGTATCTATTGTTCAATTTTAATTCCAGTAGTTAATATACAGTATCATATTAGTTTCAGATGTATACTATAGTGACTCAGAAATTCCATACATCACCAGGTTCTCATCATGACAAGTGTACTCTTTAATCCCCATCACCTATTCCCCACTCCTCTAGTAACTATCAGTTTGTTCTCAATGGTTGAGAGTCTGTTTCTTGGCTTGTCTCTCCCTCTCTCTTTCTTTTTCCCTTAGCTTATTTGTCTTAGTTCTTAAATACCACATTTTAGTGCTATCATATAGTATTTGTCTTTCTATGGCTGATTTATTTTACTTAGCATTATACTCTTTAGCTCCATCCATGTCATTGCAAATGCCAAATTCTTTTTTATGGCTGAATAATACTCCTCTCTGCGTGTGTGTGTGTGTGTGTGTGTGTGTGTGTGTGTGTATGTGTGTACCATATTTTCTTTAGCCATTCATCAATCAGGGATGCTTAACCTTAATTGGGCTTTAATTTTGCTGCTGTAAATAATGCTGCAGTAAACATAGGGGTTTGAATATCCCTTTGAATTAATGTTTTTGTAGCTTGGGGGTAAGTATGCAGAGTGCGATTGCTGGATTATAGGGTAGTTCTATTTTTTACTTTTTTGAGGAACCTGCATACTGTTTTCCACAGTGACTACAACAGTTTGCATTCCCACCAACTCTGCAAGAGGATTCCTTTTTCTCTATATCCTCCCCAACACTTATTGTTTCTTGTGTATTTGATTTAGCCATTCTGACAGAGGTGAAGTGGTATCTCATTATAGTTTTGATTTGCATTTCCCTAATGACCAGTGATGTTGAGTATCTTTTTATGTGTCTCTTGGCCATCTGGATGTCTTCTTTGGAGAAATGTCTCTTAGTTTCTTATGCCCATTTTTAAATTGGGTTATTGATTTTTTTGGTTGTTGGGTTTTATCAGTTCTTCATGTATTTTGGATACTAGCCCTTTATCAGATAAGTCATCTGTGAATGTCTTCATCCATTCCATAGGTTGCCTTTTAGGTTTGCTGATTGTTTCCTTCACTGTGCAGAAGCCCTTTATTTTGGTAGTCCTAATAGTTTATTTTTGCTTTCGTTTCCCTTGCCTCAGAAAGCATATCTAGAAAAATGTTGCTACAGCCGATGTCAGAGACCTTATTGCCTGTGTTCTCTTCTAGGATTTTTATAGTTTCAGGTCTCACATTTAGGTCTTTAATCCATTTTGAGTTTATTTATTTTTGTGTATGGTATAAGAAAGTGGTCCAGTTGTGTTCTTCTGCATGTATCTAACTAGTGTTCTGAATACCATTTGTTAAAAAAAACTTTTTCCCATCGGAAGTTCTTTTCTGCTTTGTCAAAGATGGATTGGCAACATAATTATGGGTTCATTTCTGGGTTTTCTATTCTACCCCATTGATCTATGTATCTTCTCTTTTTTGTGTGTGCCAGTACCATACTGGTTTGATTCCCAGTTTTGTAATATAACTTGAGGTCTAGAACTGTGATACCTCCAGCTTTCATTTTCTTTTTCAAAATTGCTTTGGCAATATGGGATCTTTTGTGGTTCCATATAAATTTTAGGATTTTTTTTTTAGTTCTGTGAAAACTGCTGTTGATATTTTGATAGGGATTACATTAAATGTTTGTATTGCTTTGGGTAGTATAACTATTTTAACAATAAATGTTTTTCCAACTGGGAACATGGAATGTCTTTTCTATTTCTTTGTGTCATCTTTAATTCTTTCATCAGTGTTTTATAGTTTCTAGAGTATAGGTCTTTCACCTTTTTGGTTAGGTTTATCCCTGGGGATCTTACTACTTTCTTTGCAATTATAAATGGGATTGTTTTCTTAGTTTCTGCTGCTTCATTATTAGTGTATAAAAATGCTACAGATTTCTGCACATTGATTTAGTGTCCTATGACTTTACTGAATTTGTGTATCAGTTTAAGTAGTTTTCTGATGTGGAGTTTTAGGGTTTTCTATATAGAGCGTCATGTCATCTACAAATAATTAAAGTTTTACTTCTTCTTTACTAATTTGGATACATTTTATATCCTTTTGTTGTCTAATTGCTGTGGCTAGGACTTCCAGCACTGTGTTGAGTGAAAGTGGTGACAGGCAACATCCTTGTCTTGTTCTTGACCTTCAGGGGAAAGCTCTCGATTTTTTCCCACTGAGTATGATATTCCTGGCCTTTATTATGTTGAGGTAAATTCCCTGTAAGCCTACTTTGTTGAGGACTTTTATCACAAATGGATGTTATACTTTGTAAAATGTTTTTTTCTGTGTTATTGAGATGATCATATGGTTATTATGTTTTCTCTAATTGACCTGATATATCACATTGATTGATTTATAAATATTGAACCACCCTCACATACTTGGCATGAATGCTACTTGATTATGAGAAATGATTTTTTAAATATATTGTTGGAGTCTGTTTGCTGATATTTTGTTAAGGATTTTTGCTTCTAATTTCATCAGTGATATTGGTCTGTAGTTCTCTTTTTTTGTGGTGCCTTTACCTGGTTTTATTATCTGGGTCATACTGTTCTCATAGAATGAACTTGGAATTTTTGCTTCCTCTTCTATTTTGTGGAATAGTTTGAAAAAAAATAGATTTTAACTCTTCTTTAAAGATTTGATAGAATTTGCCTGTGAAGCCATCTGGTCTTGGACTTTGTTCATTGGGTGTTTATTGATTACTGATTCATTCTTCTTGCTGAAAATCAGTTTGCTCCTGTTTTCTATTTTTTGCTTCTTCAGTTTCGGTAATTTGTATGTTTGTAGGAATTTATCCATTTCTTCTAGGTTGTCCAACTTATTAGCATATATAATTGTTTGCATTTCTGTGGTGTTTGTTGTTATTTCTCCCCTTTCATATGTGATTTTATTTATTTGAGTCCTTTCTCTTTGTTTTTTAAAAAATTTTTTAAAATATTTTTATTTATTTATTTGACAGACAGAGATCACAAGTAGGCAGAGAGGCAGGCAGAGAGAAGAGTGGGGGGAAGCAGGCTCCCCGCTGAGCAGAGAGCCCGATGCGGGGCTCGATCCCAGGACCCTGGGATCACGACCCGAGCTGAAGGCAGAGGCTTTAACCCACTGAGCCACCCAGGCGCCCCAATTTTTTAAAAATTTTTTTAAAGATTTTATTTATTTATTTGGCAGACAGAGATCACAAGTAGGCAAAGAGAGAAAGAGAGGAAGCAGGCTCCCTGCTGAGCAGAGAGCGAGATTCAAGTCTTGATCCCAGGACTCTGGGATCATGACCCGAGCTGAAGGCAGAGGCTTTAACCCACTGAGCCACCCAGGCACCCTCTCTTTGCTTTTTTGATGAGCCTGGCTAGAGGTTTATGAATTTTGTGGATCTTTTTAAAGAACCAGCTCCCTGTTCCATTTATCTTTTCTACCATTTTATTTTGTTTTGTTTCTTGTTTTTTGGTCTAAGCTTTTATATCACTTATTTCTGCTCTAGTCTTTATTATTTCCTACTTCCTACTGGTTTTTGGTTTTGTTTGTTCTTTTTATAGCTCCTTTAGGTGTAAGGCTGAGCTTTTTCTAGCTTCTTGAGGTAAGCTATCTTGCTATAAACTTCTCTCTTAGAACCTTATGTGCTGTATCCCAAAGATTTTGGACCATGGTGCCTTCATTTTCATTTGTCTCCATCATGTTTTTATGTTTTGTTTTTTGTTTTTGTTTTTTTTATTTCCTCTCTTACTTCTTTGTTGACCCATTAATTTTTTACTACCATGTCATTTAACCTCCATGTATTTGTATTCTTTCCGGATTTTTTCTTATAGTTAATTTCTAATTTCATAGCCTTGTGCTCAGAAGAAATGCATGGTATTACTTCAGTCTTTTGAATTTTTTTAAGACTTGTTTTGTGGCCCAATATGAGATCTCTTCTGAAGAATGTTCCATATGTACTTGAAAAGAATGTGCATTCTGGTGTTTTAGAATGGAGTGTTCTGAATACATCTGTTAGGTCCATCTGGTCCAGTTTGTCATTCTAAGCCATTGTTTAGATCATCTGTCCATTGGTGTAAGTGGGGAGGTTAAAGTACCCTACTATTATTATATTATCAATAATTAGTTCCTTTATATTTGTTATTAATTGTTTTATATATGTGAGTGCTCCCATTGGGTACAAAATATTTACAGTTGTTATATCTTCTTGTTGGATTGTCCCCTTTATTATGATATAATGATTAAGATCTCTTGTTACAGTCTTTTTTTAAAGTCTAGTTTGTCCTGTGAATATATTTATGATCATTACTTTATTATTTTTTAAAAATTTTAAATATTTTATTTCTTTATTTGAGAGAGTGAGAGAGAGCAGGAGAGCAAGGTGAGGGGCAGAGGGAGAAGCAGACTCCCCATTGAGCTGGGAGCCCAGCCGACTACGGGTCTCCATCCTGGAACTCTGGGATCATGACCAGAGCCTAAGGCAGACACTTAACCAATTGAACTACCCAGGTTCCCCTCTGATCATTACTTTAAATTCTCTATCAGGTATGTTGCTTATATCTGTTTCACTTACATATACGGCCATAGCCTTGTCCTCTTCTTTCATTTAGGACAAATTCCTCTGTCTTCACATTGTCTCTAAGTCTCTGTGTCTGCTTCTCTGTGTTAGGAAAGTCAGCTATGTCTCCTGTTCTTGAGGGTAATGGTCTTGTGAAGAATGAGTCCTGTTGTGCCCTACAGTGTAGTGTTCTCACTTCCCCAGGGCCTGGCACATCCGGGAGTGTCTCCAATGTGTTTTGTGGGCACCATGCTTCATGTGTCCTGGCTCCTTTATCCTTCTGGCCTGTCATTTGTAGAGGCTATCTTTGCCTGTCGTCATCAGTTTTTGTTCTTTTTTTTTTTTTTTATTCTTGTTGTTGCTGTTTGTTTTTGTTTTGTTTGTTTTTTAAGATTTTTATTCATTTATTTTTTCGAGAGAGGGAGAGAGCACATGCAGGAGCCCAGAAGCTTGGAGTGAGGGAAGGGGCAAAGAGGAAGAAGCAGGCCCCCCCTGCTGAGCAGGGAGCTCCATATGGACACCATTCCAGGACCTTGAGATCATGACCTGAGCCAAAGGCAGGCATGCTTAACCAACTGAACCACCCAGGTTCCCCATTATGAGCAGTTTTAACTAGGGGTGCTGTGGTCTAGTTGGGAATGAGACCTGTTGGCACCACTGCTGGAACCAAGGCCCCACAAAACTCCTACGTTGGGATTGGGCAGGCACCACTTGGAAGGGCAGTTCACCAGAACAGGAACAGGGTGGAGGCATGAGGGAGCAGGGAGGTGGGCTTGGCGTAAACAAGTTAGGTAGGAAGTGTTGACCCTGTGGTTTGAGCAGTGGGCTCTGTGCTTATGCTGAGGGCCACCTGCAGATTCTTTTGTTCCCAAAAGCTCTGTCATGAATGCTGCTTCTCTCGGACACACTCCAAGATGAGCAAACAACCTCCCCACCTTGTGCTCCAGGTACTCTTCTGATTGCTGTTTCCACACTGCATGCCCACAGATATGTGCCTGCCTTCTCTCCAAGAGCAGCACAATGCCCTGCAGACTCTATCCTAGCTGTCTGCTGACCTTTAGAACACCAGGCTTTAAGCCTTGCTGGTTGCAAGAAGTTAGAAAATTTTGCCCCTATGCTCTCCATGTCAGTTGCTATGTGGATTAGTTCTCCCTGTGTGCTCCTGTGTGCCAGATTGTCACTTGCCCTTCTTGGCAACCACAGCTCCCTCCCTACGGTAGAGGCCATGATCCTTTTCTCTCCCAAACTGCATTTCCTCACTTCCTACCTTCCTCCCTGTGGCTTCTTCTCTATCTTTGGTTGTGGAGTTTGTTCTGCCAGGCTTCAGGTTAATTTCTGGGGCTTTTAAGGATGATTTAATAGTTTCCTAACTGTATTTGTGGGATGAGGCAAGCCTGCATTCCTCCTACTCACCATTTTCCTTTGCCAATTAGTGAAGATTTTAGATGTCCAGTGATCTGGATATTTTCTGGACTTTCATCTTAAGGTAACAAACTTACTACACTTTACACTTTCTATCCTAAAGAAATAGGCATGGTATTGGTGAGCTGTTTGGATTTATGAGGCAGCATTTACCTCATATATCAATGGTACTCTGATCTTACAGTTATGATTGATTCATAATCATCAGAATTATCGGTGCCACAATATTACATATTGTCCAAGCTGTTGGTCATGTGGAGTATTGAAATGACCTCTTTAATGTAGCACCTTGTGTTAATACTCTATGTGGGTAGGTCAGTATCTTCTAGTACATAGTACCCATATTGCACAATTGACCATTAAATGATGCTATGTTTTCATTTTGTGGGTATCAGAACTAAGGGGGAGAAAATTGGACCCTGCCACCCCATATACAGTGACTCAGTTGGGGAATTTGTTTCCCTTATCCCTAGAAGTTAAACCACATCATGACTAGAAGCCCCATTTGGGGGGAGCACACAATAGGCATTCCACTAAATTTAAAGCTATGTCCCTCATCTGACCATTTTGTACTACTCGTGTTATCAGACAAGCCAAGTAAGGGATTACTGTATGTCTAGGGTAATAGACTCTGCTTATAAAGAAGCACTAGATACTGCTACATAATGGGGGTAGGCAGGAAAATATCTGGAACTTGAGAGATTCATTGGGACATCTTTTGCAAAAACTATGCTCTGGAAAAGGAAATGATTCAGATGCCATGTTAATGAAGATTTGTTTCACTTCTCTGGCCAGGCGCTACAGTCAAATGAAAGTGCTGTATGAAGGTGAACAGAATCTAAAATGAGTGGTATGGAAGGAAAATGATGAATAAGGAGGCATAATAACTTGTTCCCTGATCCTTCTGTCTTAAGGATTTTTTAAAAGATTATAGTCATCCTTTATCCACAAGTGTCACCAAGAGAGTGGATTCGGGGCAGATTATGAGCAGATCTGGGTTTCAGACTCCAGCTAACTCTGTTCATACCCTGTCCGTATGCCTTCGCACCACCAGTCTTGATGATATTTCCAGCATGTTAGTTCTCCCCTTGCATCTCCTAGGAGCTTCCTCAGCCATACTAAGGTGCAGAATGGAAACTTGCAGGACTTAATCCCTGTGGGGTATCTCTCAACCAATGAACAAGGGATTTGTTTGAAAGATTTTTTTTAATAATTCCCCAGCTTCCTTTATTTATTTATGTTTTTAAGACAATTCTAAAGAATGCTCCATATGGTGTTGTGGAAGGTTTGAGAAAGATTAAGTCCTGTAGTCTCAGCATAATATGTCCATGAATGCAATTTTTATTGGCTTTTCACCCTTCTGTGTCTCACTTTTTCCATTCCTTCAATTGTATTTCCTTGAGGTCATATCCCAAATAAACTACCTGCCCCCATGGCATTGTTTCAGGGTCTGATGGGATCCTAAGATAAGATTACACACACACACACACACACACACACGCACACACACACACCACAAAACCCTGGATTGCTTAAAAAATTGTGTATTGTCATATTTCACACACTGCTTTTGTCTCTGTTCATCTGAAGGTAAACTTTTATTCTCAGTGCCCTCAAACATTTGAAGTTAGAGAAATATTAAGTAAGTGAAAGCTTGGACCAAAACAAACTAATTCAACTCTTTATCCATCTAATATGAAATATATAACAACAGCAGATTTGCTGTCTCAAGGTTAAAACTGAAAACAAAAGATACCTCTGTGAGAAAAGCATAGTGTTTCTCGTAAAGACTTCAGCCTTGCTAAATTACTTAACAAGGAGAAAAGATACAATTAGACAATGGGAAAGCATGCTATTTTTCATTCCTGTCTAGTTTAGGCTCATTATCAGAATAAAATGAATATTAAATGGGTTGCCTTAGGCCTTAAGCTTGCAAAAAACAAGTTAGATTTTGAACTGTATTACTGATGTATGTATGTATGTATGTATGTATGTATGTATGTATGTATGTACGTATTTTGGATTAAATTGCCTTGCTTTACAACCTGAACCATCCTTCACTATTGCACACCTAATTTCTGTGAGAATACTATTCGTTATTCAAAGTATTATACATTTTACCATGACTCAAAGTATCATGTATATCTTAAATTACCTTATAAGCTCTTCTAAATTTAAATAAACCCTAGAAAATCCTATTTCACCACATAACTAAATAAAGGCTTTAATGGAACTGAATTTGATCTGAAAGAGAAATATGGGGGGATTATGCTTCTATTTTTATTCTTATTTAATATCTATAAGGCTTAAATTTTAAGCAAAAATTGCACTTAACTTTAATACCCATTAAATATATATATTAATATGTGAAATGCAAATTACATTGCCATTTTGTTTTAAAATTATTTTCTACAAGAATTTTGTCATTGCAATTTATAGGTCCTTGTACAGACATGAAATATTTATCATGCACCCTTTTATGTCTTATTTTTCTGAACTACACAGTGTATACACTATTATTGTACCAGCACATATGTAAGGGCTACATGGGCTAATATTGTAGAAACCCTTCTGGCAATATCTGGAAATGCATATGCATTTTATTATGAGTTAAATATATATTTTAATCCTTAAATAACATTTATATGAATCAAAGAAATAAGTAGTAACCCAGTAAAGGTTAAAGAAGGGTGAAATTTTAAGAAGGGTAAAATTCTTAGAGTTGCACTGACTAACCCCATCCAGATTTAATTTTCGAGGCTAAATAAAATTTTTGATAATAAATTCTAATCTATGTGGAATATAAGTGATTACTTATTTCCCATAAAATTCACTTTGTTGGGAAAATCTAAACATACCCCCAGTTTATTGGAGCATATTGCGTATTGCAGCCCCCCACCAACATCACCACCACCACCATAGGGGCAGTTCCTGAACAACTGGATATATAAAAAATTAAATTAAAATAACATCTCTATGACTAAAAAGACCTTATTAAACTGTAGGGTTTTACATCGGTTGGCCAAGTGGTTTTATTAATACTGAAGCTCAGAAGTAGTCACCTGTATCCAGTTTTAAGTAACTGAACAGATCCTGAGCTCAGACGGTGCTTTATACCTTTGGGTATGGTGACACCCAGCTGTTCCTGCTTAAGTGGTAGAGGACCTGCATGATTTCTTATGACACAGTGAGCATGAACATCAGCATATTTATCTGGATTGTCCAGGGATAGCCCTCTGTCCTATGCAGTTATATGGTGTGCCCAAATGAATTGTGACACGCACGCGGGGTTTGTGTAGCAGCTGCAAAATACTGAGCTTTTGTATACAAGCAGAAAGCAATTCTGCTCTTGGACCTGATGATGTTCCCTTATCTCTCTGAGTAACTTACTGTTTAAACAACTCTGAGAAATGGCCCAGATGAAAGAGTGGTCAGGGCCTTGATTGGAACATCCAAGAAAATTCAGAGTCCCACAGGAGTCCCAAAGAAGTCCCTGCTTCCCAACCAGGCAATACCTATCCAAGTACTCCATGTGATGCCTCTGTATTATGATGGGTTTGAACTTCAGGTGATGCGAAAATAATTCCCAGCTCTCTAGGACTGCTAAGAATTGTTTGGTCTATTGATTTCCCTGGGCTCTTTCCTTGAACTTGGTAAATTCATCTCAAAAGTACATGGGTTAGTACACAGCCCAAAACTTGAGGTTGCTTTCCAAATTTTTGAAATTCTTTGTCTTCTGGCCTCCTATCTGGTATTCTGCCTTACACATGTATCTGCCTAGGCCTCCCTGAATTCTGCTTTCTTCCTCCTCAACCTTGAAATTCTGCCCAGTCTCCTTTGGTTTCCACCTTATAACACTATGTCCTATAAACTGTCTTCAGGCAGTAAACTGGGGTGATTGTAGGCTCGCTTTGCTTCCTCTCAGAAATCATGATTTTTGCCACTTGATAACTGATATCTGACAAGTATTGTTTGATCTGTGCTAATATATATTATCTCTTTTAGATTTTTCTTTCCCTTTTCCCCTTTTTGTTTCCTTTCCTTTCCTTCCCTCTTCTTTCTCCCCTTCTCTTTCTTTTCTTTCTTTCTCCCTTTTTTCTTTTCTTTCCTTTTCTTTTTTATTCTTTTCTTTTCTTTTTGTCTGTTCATTCATTCTTTCTCTCTTTCTGTCTGTCTGTCTTTCTACAGAATGATATTAAAAGCTGTTCATTTTAATCCAGAAGTGGAAATTTCTGTTTTCTCGTTTAAATCAGCTGTAAAGATTATGATGATAAGTGCTGCTATGTTAAATCTATATTTTATTCTCCATAAATCAGAAATAATTAGATGCTATTTCCATCATTTCTAAAGTTTGAATCTGATACTTTAGGAAGAGTATTTTAAATTTTGCATTACTACAAGTTGTCTAGTATGTCTGTAACCTGACTATTATGACTTAATAACAAAGATTATCTTTTCATGGGGGCACCTGTGTGGCTCAGTCGGTTAAGCATCGAACTCTGGATTTCAGCTCAGGTCATGATCTGGGGGTCCTGGGGTTAAGCCTGGGTTACACAGGCTCCAAGCTCAGCAAGGCTCCATGCTTAGCAGGGAGTCTCTCTCTCTCTCTCTCAAATAAATAAATAAATCTTTCAAATAAAGATTATCCTTTCATTGTACAGTTCAGTCTCAGAAAACTGACCTTCAGTTGTATCTGTGTGTGTATATATGAATCAAGCTCTGTGTTTTCTTTTTCTTCACCTTGTTATTTATTCTTACTGTATCCATTCAGAAATTAGATCCTTTAGCATGTCACTGAAGCTGATTAACTAATATCTTATTTGTGGAATTTAAATATATTTTGAAATGTGAGAATAAGCTATGTTTTTCAAATGATTTTCTTGAACAACTGAAAACTATGTTTGAGCTTCAATTTAGGCTGGGAGTTTTCTCAATGGCATATTAAAAAGAAAAATCCACCAAAGAATGTTGCCTATCAGTGCAAAAGTGTCTTAATAATGGATATTAATAAAACAGACTGCATACATATAAAATGAAGAAATATGCTAAAAGACATTTGATAAAACTGAAAACCTATTTCTCATAAAAGCCTGTAGTCTAGTACAAACAGAAGAATGCATTGTTAACAAGATACCTTACATCATCAGCTCTTATTCTATTCCACAATGAAACTATTAGACCCTTTAATTAAAATTTGGGATATGACAGACATACTTTCTAGTGCCATTATTAAAGAAATGAGTAAAATGTTTCAAAATTATTACTATTGCAAATTATTTGAATGTCTCCTTAGACTGACTAAAGTATACAAAATACTCAAAAATACTAAATCAAGTATTGTGATGTGTTTGACACAAATGTGCCCCAAATTTTCCATAATGTAGCAACTATTAGTTAGAAAATATACTTGAAATATTTAAAAGTTAAATGATGAGATTTGTTGTATTAATAGCCAATGTAATTTTTTGACATTGTTTAACAAAAATGACAGTATTTGAAAGATCTTCATTATTAAGTGAACCAATATAAATTCATTCAAAGTGCAAGATAGACCATTGGACTTTAATGAAATAGTACAAAAAGTATATTGGTTTGTGTTTAGGCTTGTGTTAGTTAGAATTATCCCTTAAGAAACTACTACTTTTGGATTAGTGGTGTAGTGTCAGAGAAGAATATCTACAACTACCTAAAAATTACACACTTTCTTCCCTCTTTTCCACATGTATATCTGAGTTAGGCTAGAACTTTTATATAGGTAAAACAAAGCAACATATCACAATAGATTGAGTATAAAAGTAGATACGCAAATTTAGGAGTTTTTCATTGATTCAGATATTAAGGACAATGCTATTGTTCTTACTAATTTATTTTTGATTTTTAAAATATATTTATGATCTATATAAGTATGTTATTTTTATTCGTTTGTGCTTTTGTTATTTTAAATGAAATAATTTTTTAGCTTTTAAATATCTTATACAGTTACTGATAATAGCTTTGGGTCTTCAATGATTTCTGAGAGCATAAAGTGGTTATGAGACCAAAGTGTTTGACAGGTGCTGTCATAAAATAACAGTAGTATGCACTTAGTAGGCTTGCTGGTAGAATGTACTTAGCACAGAATCAGATAGTGCTTTTTTTTAAAAAGCATATAATGTATTATCTGTTTCAGGGGTATGGGTCTGTGATTCATCCCTCTTAAATAATTCGCAGCACTCACCATAGCACACACCCTCCCCAGTGTCCATCACCCAGCCTCCTCATTCCTCCATCCCCAACCCCTCCAGCAACTCTCAGTTTGTTTCCTGAGAACAAGAGTCTCTTAAGGTTTGTCTCCCTGTCTGGTTTCATCTTGTTTCATTTTCCCCTCCCTTCCCCTATGATCTTCTGTCTTGTTTCTCAAATTCCTCAAATCAGTGAGGCCATATGATAATTGTCCTGCTCTGATTAACTTATTTCTCTTAGTTTAATACCCTCTAGTTCTATCCACGTTGTTGCAAATGGCAAGATTTCTTTTTGATGGCTGAGTATTAGTCCATTTTACACACACACACACACACACACACACACACACACCCCACTTCTTCTTTATCCAGTCATTTGTTGATGGACACCTAGGCTCTTTCCATAGTTTGGCTATTGTGGACATTGCTGCTATAAACATTTGGGTGCAGATGCTCCTTTGGATTAGATAGTGCTTTTTTATACTATTAGTTTTTTGTTTGTTTGTTTTCCTTTGTAATCATAATATTCACAGTAGTCCCTTATATGGGAATAATTGCTTGAAATTGATAATTTATGGATTCTTGAGTTCCATCAAAATTCATTAAGTAAATGTTCCAGGATTATCATTCATTATAAAGAGCAAGACTAAAACATTTTATTTACAGTTTTATTTGGAGCCAATATGAGCGGTGTGTTAGCTACAACACCTGTGACTTTTGGGTATTTAAATTACAAATTTCCTACTACATAGTATCTGTTAGTGTTAACCATTCCTTGCATTGGTCTGTCTTCCCTCCAAAAGTCAGATATAAGCTAGAGCAAGTGTTTTAGAAGAACCATACACTGGCTGTTAGTGGGCAGACTTGACAGTTGGGGATTGTAAATTCTATCTTCCTTTCCAAGGACAGGTGAATATGACCAGGGCTTGGTACCATTTGCTTTAATATCCTGCTCTATAAAATGGGAATGATGCTAATGGTTCCATGTGGTGCTCCGAAGAGTGGAAGGTTACTAAAGTACTACTGTGAAATGCTCAGATTTGAAGTGTCACCCTGGAGCAATGTATTAAGAATTTGAGAATTGTGAAATACAGGTCAGTTTAAAGGAAGAGTACCATCACAAATGTGACTCTTTTTATGGAAGGAACTTTAAATAAATATTGAATCCCGAAGTATAGTACTTATAGCTAGTTTATTGGTTATTGAATATAAACACTATTTAATAACTATATTCAGTTGAATATTAGCAATATTCAAACCTAAACAAAAGGATGCTAAAGCTATTATTTGGTTCTTCTAAGAAACAGTTGAAGTTGGAATGATATATTACTTTACATGATTTTGTGGGGTGCCTTGGTGGCTCAGTTGGTTAAAGTATGTGCCTTTGGCTCAGGTCATGATCCCAGGGTCCTGGGATCGAACCCCACGTTGAGCCCCATGTCAGGCTCCTGGCTCAGTGGGGAGCCTGTTTCTCCCTCTGCTCCCTTCATGCTCTCTCTCTCTCAAATAATTAAAAAGTTTCAAAAAGAGCCCCATGATTTTGTGGTACTTTTTTCAGTTGAGGGGTGCCTGGGTGGCTCAGTCAGTTAAACATCTGCCTTTGGCTCAGGTCATGATCCTGGGATCCTGGGATCAAATTCTGTATCTGGCTCCTTGCTCAGTCTGTATAGTGAGAGAAAGAGAGAGAGAGGTAAACTAAGTGAGGAGAAAGTTTACAGTTATATCAAAATAAGTAATTTTTCCAAAATAAGCTATATTAATTTGTAGGGTTTTTAAAATTTTTTAAAAACTTTAATTTAAATTCCAGTTAGTTAACATACAGTGTAAATTAGTTTCAGGTGTGGAATTTAGTGATTCATCGGTTCACTATAATACCAGTGCTCATCACAAGTGCCCTCCTTAATGCCCATCACCCATTTAACCCATCCCCTTCAACCTCCCCTCCAGCAACCCTCAGTTTGTTCTCTATAAAAAGAGGGAGAGAGGTAAAATATTAAACAGACTCAATAGCAAGGAACTTTGTAAGTGAAAGAGGAAGGAGGGAGAGTATGAGTCAGAGAAGTGTAACAGCAGAAGCAGAAGCAGGAGGGATGGGATTACTGGCTTTGAAGATGGAAGAAAGTCATGAGCCAAGAAATGTGAGTAGTCTCTAGAACTGGAAAGGGTAAGTAAACATGTTCCTGTAGAAACTCCAGAAGGAATGCAGCCCTGCACAGACCTTGACTTTTGGCCCATAAACCCATTTCAGACCACTGATCTCCAGAATTGTAAGTGGTACTTTTGTATTGTAATAAACCTCTAAGTTATTGATAATTGGTTGTAGCAACAAGAAGAATCCAATAAGTACATTCAAATACCAAAATTAGCATCTGGCTTGAAAATTATCCCAATTCATTTTTATTTCATAAGCCTTGACTCTGGATAGCAGGTGTAGACATCCAGCCTCCTGGTGAAACTGGTATCAGGCAATCTCTCCTGTGGTCTCTGAAAATACTGAATACTGGATTTTTGCAAACATATTTTTACCTGAGCTCATTATCTTAAGAACTACAGATTGAATTGTTTTTCTCAATTGCACAGGTCTTGGGTCACTGCTATGAAGACCTAGTGTGTTCTTTTTAAGGCTTTAGACTCTAAAAGTGAGGCTACTGAGGAATTTGCAATTAAATTCCCAGGACCCCAGAGGAACCATACCTATTCAGTAGGAGAGAAAGCCCAGGCAGAATGCATCTAATGTGAGTTCTAGTTCTATTCAAGAGTCAAGAAACTCCTGACAGAATCTAAGCTAGATAAGAAATTGCATTTTGGATTTTATGTAATTTAGGACTTTGGATACATGGCTTTTGATACTCAAGGTTTAACCAAATGGACTTGAACATCAGTTCCTTTGATCTTTCAGTTTTCATTTTCAAAGAGATTTATTATTTTTTCTCCTTCAGAACATCATAATAGGAGGGGACTTATATTTAAATTTGGTTCTTCCTCTATGTTATTTGCAGGTTGTTGTTGGGGTATCTATGTTTCATCTTAATTTGGCCTTTTATTTTCAGTTTTATGTGAGGCTTTCCTTAAAACTGCAAGAAAAACAGCTTGAGAATATACTTATAGAGAGAATTCTGGATGATACCTGTAATCTGCCCTGTGCACTGGCTAATTTAGGAAAGGTAGTGACTCCTGCCTCAAATGTGCACCATTATCAGAAGACAAACTTAGGTGGATTTGCATATCTCTATTTCTAGAGTCTCTATCCTTCACATGATAGTTTAATAATTTCTTTTATTAATTCAGACAATGTAGACTGATTTGACAATTCACAGGCTTACATAAGTTATTATGATGCTACACACTCTCTAAAACAGTTTTCTTTTTTTTTTAAGTGTATTTAGTGACACTTTTATTTCTTTTCAAGATATGTGTAGATAGCCAGTTATGTACCATGTATTCTGCTATGTTGGACAGTGAGAGAGGGAGGAGAGGAAAGGGAATACTTCCAGGTTTGAGGACAACTTGGCCTTAGCATGGACTTAAATAGAATAGAGTTCCGATCCATGGTAGAGTGTGCTGGAAACGAAGTGTTGGAGCCTCCACCAGAATTCCCAGGAAAATCTTTGGGAAACAGGCTCTTGAATGGCTGCAGAAAATCACTGACTTACTAGATGATAGATTGGCAAAAATAACTGGGTATTCAAAACTGAGCTATTTTTTTATTCCTTTCAAGGGAAAGCCCATGCAGGGTTTTCTCCTTTGTCCACCCATGAAGTCTTACCGGGGTACCTCGCCACATCAGTTCTGCTTCTGCAAAGTAGCCTATAGACATAAAAAAAACTTTTCCCAGCTGGTCTCTGTATAAAGGTGATATATCAGTCTCCATTTTAACTCTTTGTTTTATCCATCAGCTTTTTCAGACATGGACAAGGAGGAGTGCCATTGACCAGGCATTCTTCAGAAACTCCAACATGTTTTTACATGTAACAGCACAGACTGCAAGTTAAAATACAAATTATATACAGTATTTTAAACCAGACCATAAAGAGTTGGGAAAGTGAGGGAGAATACACAGACATGTCCAGGCACACGTACGTGCACACACATACACACAATTTCTGTCTCTCTCTCTCTCCTATTCTGAATGTGAATGGGTTTGTGCTGTGTTTTTTATTTAGGCATATTCGTCCTTTGAGCCACTAAGCTTCAAAAAAATTACATGGTTACTGAAGAAAATGCTAAAGCTAGAACTTGCTCAGGAATATGATGGCAATCTCATCAGAGGGAGCCTATTACAAAGGCCAGAAGCAAGACAAAATAAGTGTTAAAGTGCATTAAGGAACAAAAACAAACAAATAAACCAGCCCTGATGGGAAGTCACTAGAAAATGGGCTTACATTTTGAATCAGAGTAATTTCCTGGAAACATCATTCTCCCTGTTTAAGTACCAATGCCATAAGGTTCAGTGACAAAATCTTGAGCAATATAACAGGTTTTCTTACATTGGTTTCTTGATCCATGCTGGCACATTTGCACAATATGATACCCTAGTGTTAATGGAGAGTGCAGGGGGCAAAATCCATGTTAAGTGTTTTGCAGAGGGGAAACGGTCCACCTGTTAACACAGAAAAGTTGATGAACAAACACCCAGAGTACCAAAGAGGCAGAAACTCACGGAGAAAGTACAGCAGGCAACATAGATAGTCAGTTGCCTCATTTCTGTCTTCTGTGCGTCTTTCTCACTGCTGTGAAGGCAGCATATTCCCCAACTTACTCCAACTGGGAGCAAAGTTGCAAATGTGCAGAGATTTGTGAGGTCAAGTCTGTGTCCCACTGAAGGTAAAAAGAAGATAAAATATGTGTTTTGGGAATTCAGGATAAGACTGATCTCGTTTCCCCAAAGTACAGTACTCTGAAGATCCTTGTGGCCCTCTTATGGGCTCTGTGCTCTGCATGCTTCTCACTTAACAGAAGTCAATCCAGAACGTTGTATTATTGACCAAATTGAGCACCATGTGGCTGTGCTGTAGGTTCTGAGAAGCTTAATGAGACACATTTAAAGCCTCTGAACATGACCCTGTTCCTTGCATAATGTAAGAAGAGCTGGAGGCAGTGGCAGCATAGTGTAATCATAACAAGAACAGATGGAAGCTAGACTTCCTGAGGTGAATCCTATTGGGGTCACCCAGGCTGTGGTACAGCGAGTAAATTCATACCTTATTTTCTTTGGCCCCCAAATGGAAATAAGAGTAATTGTTTTTGTCTCATGGGGTGACTATAAGGATGATGGGTTTAATATTTACAATCAGTCTTTGTCACAACTGAGAGACTTCTCTGTTTGTTAAGTTAATTTTAAGAGTTTTTACTCTAGAAAGAATCCAGTGTAACCTGCCAGGACCTTCTATGATCTGAAAACCTGGTTTAGTCCTCTCATATGTACCACCATAGCAGTTTATATTTCCCCTTTCATAATTTTTTTTTTTTTTTTTTACTGTCAATGTTTTATTTAATCATTTTTATTTACAACTGAAACTCGGGGAACTCAGAGTTAATATCCTTGCCTGTAAGCTTCTTATAGACACCAGAAAAAGTTTCAACCTTGTGCTCCACGTTGTTCTGTGCTTTATTCAAATGAACATTGATAAGCCGGCTACCATCCAGTTTCACACGGATTCTCTTGCCCACAATTTCGCTTGGGAAAACCAAGTCCTCCAGGATCACGGCATGTACAGCTGTCAAAGTGCAGCTCCTGGGACGCTTTTGCTTATTTTTTGTACGACTTTTTTGGATTGGTTTAGGAAGAATTCTTCTCTGAGTGATAAAGACAACATGCTTCCCACTGAACTTTTTCTCCAATTTACTGACTAGCCAGACTTGGGTTTTCTGGAAAGATTTCAGTTGAGGAATGGGAACAAAGATGAAAATAGCTTTCCGAACACCACCAACTTCAGTTTCCTTGGATGCCGTGATACTCAGCTCCCTTACCTGGGCTCTGAAATCAGAGCTCATCTCCAACTCTGGCAGAGCCTGGAAGATGCCAGACTCGAACTCGTCCAACTTCTCGCCATTGGGCTTCACAATCTTCGCCCTCGAACTGAACATGGCCTTCTCCTTGGTGAGAACGCCGGCCTAGGAAGAGCACAATTTTTTTTTAATCTTATAAATTTTTATGTATCATTTACTCCTCAATAGAGTATCAACTCCAGGACGGCAGAGTTGTTATTTGTTGCTTGTTACTTAATGGCTAACATAGTGTGTGACATAGTTAAATGATAAAAAGTTGTTCAATGAATCAGGAGGGAGACAAACCAAAAGAGACTCTTAATGTCATAAAACAAACTGAGGGGGGTGGGGGGGAAGGGTGTTGGGAGAGGGTGGTGGGGTTACATTATATGTTTAAATAAAAATGAAAATAAAAAAAAAAGTTGTTCAATGAATGATGGAAGAAAGATCCATAGTTCAGATTATGCCTGATATACACAAGTGGCTGAAATAATACTTATTAGACACTCATTTAAACTGAATTATGTAATCTCTAGGCCACCCAGGCAAAAGATCAAAAAGCTACTAAATGCTTCCATGAGGATTACACAATGTGTTTGTTGTAGTCATGAATGTAATAGAACCAGAGCATAGTGCTGCCAGAGCATAGCTTGAGAGTGTACATAGAGAGTGGGTTCTGGATAATTCTCATTCCTTTTCTGTGCCACCTCAAAACTCTGGAAGGATACTGGAAGGATTTCCCAGTTTGGACACCCAATATAGGGGAAGGGTATTGATGGATTTGCAGGGTCATGGCAATTCTGTATTTCTAGAGGTCCTCTCTCTTTAGATTAAAATGAAAACAAATTGTCTTGTGACTTTTTTGGACATTGTACACAAGTAGCCTACATACAGATATGCATTTTTATGTCAGAATATATTTCCAAAAAGTTGTTTAAGTTAACATACAGTAAAGTTGACTATCTTTAGTATATAGGTCCAGGAATTGAACATATATATATATATTCATTTAACCACCACTATAATCAGTATGGAGAATATTCTATCATCCAGAATACTCTTTCATGCTATCCACTTGTATTCACACTGAAAAGTAACTAGAGTTTTATCTTTTTTATTATTCCACATAAATAGAATCATAGAATATGTGACCATCAGAGTCTACAATCCATACAATCCAAAATTGTTGCCTGAATCAGTAATTTACTCTTTTTATTGCTAAGAAGAATTGCTTTGAAGGGATTTGTCACTGTTTGTTTATTCTCCCACTGAAGACAGTTTAGGTTGTTTCCAGTGTTGAGTAATGATGAAAAAATAATTGTAGTGAATCTTTTTGGTACCACATGTTCTTCTAGTTGAAGGAATATAGTTACAGGGCAGAAAAGTTTTAAAGCCCATTATTCTTAAAGTCTATTGAGAAGTTAATTATATTAAAATTTTTTCAAAAATCATAAAATCAAATGTGTGGCTTGAAGTTTTTTCTAGATGCCTAATATTTTATTCCAGTGTATTTGAAAGAATGTAACCAAAGGTTGAATTGAGACTACTGGGACATTCACTGTTTCTTAGTCTGAATTATGATTATATGCTAGTAAAACAGACAACAAAGGGGCATTTGGGTGGCATAGTCAGTTAAGTGTCCAACTCTTAATTTTGGCTCAGGTGGTAATCTCAGAGTCATGAGGTCCAGCCCTGCCTCCACTCTGCACTCAGTACTGAAGCTGCTCAGGACTCTCTCTCCCTCTACCCTTCCCGGTAGAATAAATAAATCCTTAAAAAAATACAACAGAATTTGTATTTAAGATTATATTATACTGGGGGTACCTGAGTGGCTCAGTGGATTAAGCCTCTGCCTTCAGCTTAGGTCATGATCTCAGGGTCCTGGGATAGAGCCCTGGATCTGGCTCTCTGTTCTGCAGGGAGCCTGATTCCCCTCTTTCTGCCTGCCTCTCTGCCTACTTGTGATCTTTCTCTGTCAAATAAATAAATAAAATTTTTAAAAAAGATTATATTATACTGCACTGATAAATCATTGAACATTATATCAAAAACCAGTGATGTACTGTCTCTTGGCCAATTGATTTTAAATAAATTAAACAAACAAAATTATATATAGAGGTTTTGCTTTGTTTTGTTCTGTTTTAAGATTATTGAGCATAATCCATCAGAATTTCAGAGGAGGGGCCAGGGAACATGTGTTTTATTTACATCCTCCTAAAGGATTCTGATTAACACTTTAGGTTAAGATTGACTGCTCTGAATTTTTGAAATTGAAACCAGAACAGTATTGGACAATATCTCACTTCAAAGAAGATGATACAACATAGTTGATTAGTTTCCCTATGTCATGTCATTGTAACCTGATTTTTGGTTAACTTTGAACTATTTCCTTTATTTTCCTTTAAATATTGAAAATAAGACTATTACCTAGATGCCAGAGTTTTCATTATTGACCTCCCCCAAAAAAGTTATTGGTAATTCATAGTCTAATATGAAAGGCTTATTAAAGCTGATACTGGGAGAGACTGTCCTATTTAAATATGTATGCCAATAGGATCCAACAGTACATTAAAAGGATTATTCACCATGACCAAGTGGAATTTATTCCAGGGCTGCAAGGTTGGTTCGACATCCGCAAATCAATCAATGTGATACAATACATTAATAAAAGAAAGAACAGGGACACCTGGGTGGCTCAGTTGGTTAAGCAGCTGCCTTCGGCTCAGGTCATGATCCCAGCATCCTGGGATTGAGTCCCACATCGGGCTCCTTGCTCGGCGGGGAGCCTGCTTCTCCCTCTGCCTGCCTCTCTGTCTGCCTGTGCTCGCGCTCTCTCTCTCTCTAACAAATAAATAAATAAACTCTTTAAAAAAAAATAAAAGAAAGAACAAGAACCATCTGATACTCTCAATAGATGCTGAAAAAGCATTTGACGAAGTACAGCATCCCTTCCTGATCAAAACTCTTAAAAGTGTAGGGATAGAGGGGACATACCTCAATATCACCAAAGCCATCTATGAAAAACCCACTGCAAATATCATTCTCAATGGAGAAAAACTGAGAGCTTTTCCGCTAAGGTCAGGAACATGGCAGAGATGTCCGTTATCACCACTGCTATTCAGCATAGTACTAGAAGTCCTAGCCTCAGCAATAAGACAACAAAAAGAAATTAAAGGCATCCAAATTGACAAAGAAGTCAAACTATCACTCTTTGCAGATGATATGATACTATATGTGGAAAACTCAAAAGGTTCCACTCCAAAACTGCTAGAGCTTGTACAGGAATCCAGTAAAGTGTCAGGATATAAAATCAAGCACAGAAATCAGTTGCATTTCTTTACACCAACAACAAGACAGAAGAAAGAGAAATTAAGGAGTCAATCCCATTTACAATTACACACAAAACCATAAGATACCTAGGAATAAACCTAACGAAAGAGGCAAAGAATCTATACTCAGAAAACTATAAAGTATTCATGAAAGAAATGGAGGAAGACACAAAGAAATGGAAAAATGTTCCATGCTCATGGATTGGAGGAATAAATATTGTGAAAATGTCTATGCTACCTAAAGCTATCTACACATTTAATGCAATGCCTATCAAAATCCCATCCAATTTTTTCAAAGAAATGGAACAAACAATTCTAAAATTTATATGGAACCAGAAAAGACCTCGACTAGCCAAAGGAATATTGAAAAAGAAAGCCAAAGTTGGTGGCATCACAATTCCAGACTACAAGCTCTATTACAAAGGTGTCATCATCAAGACAGTGTGGTACTGGCACAAAAACAGACAGGTAGATCAATGGAACAGAATAGAGAGCCCTGAAATAGACCCTCAACTCTATGGTTAACTAATCTTTGACAAAGCAGGAAAGAATATCCAATGGAAAAAAGACAGCCTCTTCAACAAATGGTGCTGGGAAAATTGGACAGCCACATGCGAAAAATGAAATTGGACCATTTCCTTACACCACACACGAAAATAGACTCAAAATGGATGAAGGTCCTCAATGTGAGAAAGGAATCCATCAAAATCCTTGAAAAGAACACAGGCAGCAACCTCTCCGACCTCAGCTGCAGCACCTTCTTCCTAGGAACAACACCAAAGGCAAGGGAAGCAAGGGAAAAAATGAACTATTGGGACTTCATCAAGATCAAAAGCTTTTGCACAGCAAAGGAAACAGTCAACAAAACCAAAAAAACAACTGACAGAATGGGAGAAGATATTTGCAAAGGACGTATCAGATAAAAGGCTAGTATTCAAAATCTATAAAGAGCTTAGCAAACTCAACACCCAAAAAACAAATAACCCAATCAAGAAATAGGCAGAGGACATGAACAGACATTTCTGCAAAGAAGACATCCAGATGGCCAACAGACACATGAAAAAGTACTCCACATCACTGGGCATCAGGGAAATACAAATCAAAACCACAATGAGATACCACCTCACACCAGTCAGAATGGCTAAAATGAACAAGTCAGGAAATGACAGATGTTGGCGAGGATGTGGAGAAAGGGGAACCCTCCTACACTGTTGGTGGGAATGCAAGCTGGTGCAACCACTCTAGAAAACATCATGGAGGTTCCTCAAAAAATTGAAAACACAGCTACCTTATGACTCAGCAATTGCACTACTGGGTATTACCCTAAAGATACAAATGTAGTGATCTGAAGGGGCACGTGAACCCGAATGTTTATAGCAGCTATGTCCACAATAGCCAAGTTATGGAAAGAACCTAGGTGTCCATCAACAGATGAATGGATAAAGAAGAAGTGGTATATATGGAATACTATGCAGCCATCAAAAGAAATGAAATCTTACCATTTGCAACAAATGGATGGAAATAGAGGATATTATGCTTAGCGAAATAAGTCAATTGGAGAAAGACAACTATCATATGATCAACCTGATATGAGGAAGTGGAGATGCAACGGGGGTGGGAGTTAAGGGGGTAGGAAAAGAATAAATGAAACAAGATGGGATCGGGAGGGAGACAAACCAAAAAAGACTCTTAATGTCATAAAACAAACTGAGGGAGGTGGGAGGGAGGGGTGTTGGGAGAGGGTGGTGAGGTTACATTATATGTTTAAATAAAAATTAAAAAAAATTATTTAAAAAAAAGAGAAAAAATATATATATGACAGCTGTGACTCAATGTGGATCCCACAGTAAAATTGGAAGTAATGCATTGAGGACTTCCTTTGGCCCCAAAGAGAAGGTAGGTGGTGGATCAGGGCCAGCCCTCTTTTAGCACTTGCAATTTTACAGGAGTCAAGCATACTTCCAATGTTCAGTCATCTCTCTTAGAGTTCCTTTTCCCTGTAATTCGGATTCTCATACAAACTGACTGAGAAACTAAATCTAGTACATCAGGCCACATCTTTCAGTACTTTACTGTCAATTGTGTCCTGTCTGTGCAGTTCCCCTCACTTACTTAAATCAACATATACACACGTCTCCTGTTGCAGTTAAAAATCTCTCTGGAAAAATTCACCTGTTTTCTTTTTTTTTACATGGTGATATGAGTTGTGCTATTTAATCTCTGTCTGTTTCACAAGAAATAAGTATGTACTTAGACTAACATATCTGATCCATCCAGTAGAACAGCCAGAAAGGAATGACAGAGGTTGGTTACCTGAGGTATTAGAATCAGTTCACAAAAGAAATGAAGTAACAAGAATGACTTTTATCATGATTTAAAGAATTGCTTCTTCCCTAAATAACAATATTTGTTGCTCAAACAGGATCACAGATGACTGATTGGTAAGTAGGAAATTCGTAGTTCTAAATTGCTGCTATTTCCACTGAGCAATTTTGGTATAAAAAACAGTGGCTGTGATAGAAGATAAAACAACAGAGAAAACCAAAACAAAACCTTCGGATGGCTTTTATTTAACAAAACTGCTTCAGGGGCACCTAGGTGCCTCAGTGGGTTAAGCCTTTGCCTTCTGCTCAGGTCATGATCTTAGGGTCCTGGGATCAAGCTTCCCCCTCTGCCTCTGCCTTCCTCTCTGCCTACTTGTGATCTCTCTCTCTTTCTCCCTCTGTAAAATAAATAAATGCAATCTTAAAAAAACAAACAAAAAAACTGCTTCGACTTACAGACACATGCCTATTGGTCTGAAATGGTTAATTCAGTTAGTGGAAAAAGTATCTCATTTCCTTTCTTTCTTTTTTAAGTCTATGGATTTATTAAGAGTATTATCAGTGGCTTTCTTAGGATAAATTCACTTTACAAAATGGCTTAATATCTGTTCTTTTTGTTCATGACTATGAGGTTAAGGAGGGATAAAGACAGACATATTATTCACATGTTTTTAAAACCCTGAAATTTGAAGTTTAAGAAGAATGGGCCAATATGTTACCTGAATTATTGGAGAAGTAGTTATATAATTCTTTTATGCAGAATGCTTGACATTCTACCTGAGCATGGTAAGTTCGTAAATGTTCATCTTGTTAGAAGGGGAAAACATCAAGTTTATACTGTCAAGGTTAAGAAAAGTGAATTCCTTTTACTTTAAGTCATAAGCTTCTTAAACAAGCTTTTAATTTGAGTTTCTTACAAAAGATTATCTGAGCTACTGGGAATTCTTTCTAAAAGACTTACCTATGTACTCAATTAGTGAAGAAGAATGCCATCCTCTTTCTGGCTTATAGTTCAATGAGGCTTTCTTTCTCTGGCTTTGTTTTCATAAATGCCTAACCAGGTTTAAATGTAAAAGTGCATTTGTTAATGACATTCACTTTTGCCGTTTATATTTAACTAGTGCAGACAATTATGACATGACTTAGTTATTTCTTTTGAATACTAATGTTTCACAATGCTTGAATGCTTGTCCCATCCAAAGCTTCAAGTTTAGTTTAAATTTTTTTATAATGCAAATGCAGTTACACATTTAAAATCCCACTATCATAAACATAACTATTAGTTCCACTTTAAATGCCAAAAAGAGATGGAGCTTTAAGAAGCTCTTTCAAACAATTTCATTCTAATATGAACAAAAAACTAAGAAGAGAGAGATGTGCTCCTAAATACATTTTATATTCTTTATACAGGGGACTTTATTTCTTCATTTCCTTTTTTTTTTTTTTTTTCCTTGCTTCTTTCCTCATAAATTTGTAGGAATTTAGCTTCATTGAGGCAGGTGGAAGAATGAAGCTTCCCTTTGGGCAAGCCGAGCACTAGGAAGACCATTTCTCTTTACCACGTCTGGGCAAACTGGATGTCTAATTAAATAAATGGCCAGACAAACAGGTACTTGTAAGTTTGGCATTTTTATGATATAAACAAGAAAAAGAATATGTTGTTTTAAGCATATTTGAACAGATATAACTGTATTTTTATCTTCTGAGCAAAAAAAAATGTTACAGGAGATGTTATAAAATGTCAGAGTAAACATTCACAAGACAGGAGGTTCTAGACTAAGAACGTAATAACCCAGGAGCCTACAACCAGACCAAACATACCGCACAAGCATTACTTACCCGTTAAATTACATTCCACATTTGTGATGTTTCTATTCTGATAAAGCAAATAACTAAACTACCTTTTGAGTTTTTAAGTTTGTAGGGGAGTGTAGAGAATGTTTACTAAACATAGAGTAAGGATATATTTGGATGGCTTTGATTGTTTCCACTACTGAGTAGGTAAAGATTATAATGTCCTATTTTGGCTTATAGTTGTGTACCTTTAAATTTCATTCATAATGTTTTTCCCTCCTATGTACTGATCAATCACTCTCTGTGTTTCTCTGTGTTTAGTATCATTATTATCTCATATCCCATTTTACAAATAAGGAAACAAGTCCAAGTGACGTGCTTAGGATCACAGGAGCATTAAATAATGGAGTCAGGGTTTAAAACAAGGCATTCTGGCTTTAGACCATGTTCTCATTCAAGACACTATGTATTTAAGCATCCTTAGAAGGACTTTGATGTGTACACTAATTAAAATATTAAAGGCCCAATGCAAAGTGAAGTAGTGGGCTTTGAAATCTTGCACTAGGATAATCTATTATAATGAGGTTGATATTATGCTTCCTTCTATGAGATGCTTTTGATTATATTTGTAACATACCTTAGAGAAAATTTACTATTGCAAAGAAGTAATAAAACATTATAAAAGGAGTTCTCATAATTCCTCAAGTCCTATTTTATTTAATACCAATTTACAGGTGTTCTTTCTACAACACTTTTCTTAGTTAAGCCTTGAGTGTTCATTGTGTAGAAAGAAGTTGAATTATCTATACTAGTCATTTGAAGTTCTTGGAAAATTAAACAATGTGTACTCATTACAAGGTATGGATACATCAGGTGTAGTTATCTTAACTAGAAGAGGGAACTTTGAGATCGAAATCAAATCTCTGGAGGAACATCATGTAACTTTGGTCCTACTTTTTATTATCATCAGCCCTTCCTTTTAGCCCATACCTCATGTTTTCTAAAAATAGCACTAGCTCAGCAGAGATCCACATTGGGGTATACTACCAACAGTAAATTCATTTGAGAGCTTTGTGGGCATTTATATATCTTTGCTCTGCTGATTCTAATAACCAGGCATCCATTCTTAGCAGAAGAAAGTAACTATCTAAAGAGAGTCCAGGGATATGAAATATTCCAGCTACATAAAATATTCTAGCTAGCCATTATGGCAGGAATATTAAACTTCCCAATTTATCTTAAGAAAAGGAGATTAAGGGCGCCTTGGTGGCTCAGTGGGTTGGAGCTTTTGCCTTTGGCTCAGGTCATGATCCCAGGGTCCTAGGATCGAGCCCCGCATCAGGCTCTCTGCTCTGCAGGGAGCCTGCTTCCTCCATTCTCTCTCTGCCTGCCTTTCTGCCTACTTGTGATCTCTGTCTGTCAAATAAATAAATAAAATCCTTTAAAAAAAAAAAGAAAAGGAGATTAAAGTGCTCTGCATATCCTCAAAGAAGTAAGAAATGCTGATTTGTGGTGTTCTCAAGGAGGAATTCCTTCTTCTCTGTGAATCCCTTGTTTGAAAAGAATAATTGGTGTACCACAAATTAAGGATTTTCTATGAAGTGAGTTTCTGTGGATTCTAGCCAAATGTATCAGCACATTAGAAAATCAGAGTTGCAGAAATCTCTCTCAGAATATCTCACATGTGTCTTGGGGCTAGGCCTAATATAAAACTCTTAAACCTTCAGAAAGTCCCCATTTTTTACCCAGAAGCCAAGTATCATCTCTTATGTCAAATATACTGTAGACATACTAGACTATTTACGATTAGAATAAAGGACTGCTACATATGTCTCTATCCCAGTCTCTGAAGAAATCATACTCCCAAAGTCTGTTCTATAGAAGTATAGGGTAATTGAAAGGAAACCTTGGCAGAATATGAGAGATATATTCCTGTACCTCTGAGTGTTCATCTGTAGCTCTTTCTGTTAAGATAAATGGTCTTGAGTACATTCCATCTCAGTGCTAGTGAAATAGAATCAATATTGCAAATTTGAAACTTTGGAAACTAACCATTTCAGGATATGGGAAGACCACTGCACAAATTGTTGCATTTTATTAAATGAGAGTATTCACTAAAGTTCCATACTACAAATGCAAAATGCAAATGGTTGCATTTTATTAAATGAGAGTATTCAGTAAAATTCCATACTGTTTTAGCTTATTCCTAGGAAAAGTTAATGTCTGCATGTTGAGACTATCTCTTTATTCTTATTCCTTTTCCCCATATTTTTTATTCATATCATTAACACCTCAAATACAGTTTATTCCTAGATATGAGAAATAACCAAGTACATCCATTTGGCCCTCCATATATTTTTATTGCTTCTATTTCTGTATCTATAAATATATGTGTGGACAAATGCAACTGATTATAACTATATTCTGCATGTTTCCTGTTTCTTTTAACCTAATCAAAATATTAATATTTTTCAATAAAACATATAGTTTTCTTAAATTTTTGAGTTATTAAAGTTTGTAAATGAACTTCTGATCTTTTTCATACACTATTTGGCATTTGCATTTTCTATCTTAATCTAAATCTCTGAGAAAATCTTTAATTTCTTCTTTTTCCTGAGTATACTAATAGTTATCATGCCTATTCTGCTTATACTGAAGAGTCCCCTTTCCTGTTTTCAAATTGTTCCTCAAATACTTAACATGGATTCTTTCAACAAATATTACTCTCATTAAAAATAAACATAGAACAACTAAATGTGTCTTGAGATTTGTGCTCACTACCATGCCCACTGGAAACCATCTCCTGAGCTCCTGGGTGTTCCCATCCTTTATCAGGGTATGCCTTGATTTGCCACATGGCTTAGAGTCAAGGTCTTCTGTTTTAAGACAATGTCTCTTATTTATTTGTTTGTTTATTTTTATTTACTTATTTTTTTAAAAAGATTTTATTTATTTTCTTGACAGAGATCACAAGTAGGCAGAGACGCAGGCAGAGAGAGAGAGGAGGAAGCAGGCTCCCTGAGGAGCAGAGAGCCCGATGTGGGGCTTGATCCTAGGGCCCTGGGATCATGATCTGAGCCGAAAGCAGAGGCTTTAACCCACTGAGCCACCCAGGTGCCCCTGTTTGTTTATTTTTTTAAGATTTTATTTATTTATTTGACAGAGAGATCACAAGTAGGCAGAGAGGCAGGCACAAAGAGAGGGAGAAGCAGGCTCCCTACTGAGCAGAGAGTTTGATGCCTGGCTCAATCCCATGACCCTGAGATCATGACCTGAGCCGAAGACAGAGGCTTAACCCGCTGAACCCGCTGAACCACTCAGATGCCCCAAAGTCTCTTCTATTTTTAAACAATAGGGAAATGAACACAGATTATAGCATAGATATAATTATTAAAATATCCAAAATGAAAGAAGAAACAAGCATAAAGGAATAGCTACTTTTAGTAAAGACATTATCAGCCATAGGAGAAAAAAAAATCTAACTAAGAAAATAACAGTAATTGAGCTCCAGAAAGCAGGAAATTATTGAAAACTACTGGACTAAACTAATAACTTCAAACCATTCTATTTACCATTTATCATCATAATTGTTTTCTTGCTAAGATATTTTATTGCTGATTATTCTAGATGATTTTCAGAATAAGCATATGGCCCATGTCATAATTGAAGTCAACAAACATTAAGATCTGTTTAAAAATAATTATATGCCAGCAAACTTACATGGATGGCAGTTAGTTACTTGTTAAATATAGGATTCTAATTAGAATCTAGTTAGATGTATTTGTTTTAAAAAAGGAATATGTTTTGGTTTTGCTATGTTTCTTTTAGTTCTTAAGGGATTTTAACTTTGTCTTCTGCTTTTAAGTCCTAGTAAAAGAGTTTCAATGGGGGGAAAATCTTCATTTATTTTTGTCTCTCTGCCTCTGTCTTATATATACACTTACATACAGTTACTATATATACACACAACACATACATATGCATATATATGAATCTGAGTAAAAATAAGTTTTAACATTACTACCTTTGGAAATGTCTGTATTTTTTACTTGATTTTTTTTTTTTAATCCTGTGAGAAAAGCACCTTCTAGGGGATATCATTATACATGCTTTATATTTTATTGAGGTTGAATTTTTTCTATGAGCTGGATTAGCAATACTAAGGAAGGAGAGCATTGAAAAGGAGAAAACTAGATGAAAAAATGATATTTTAAACTCTTTCATGTATCTAAATTACCTAGACAGTCTTTCATCTGATGGGATATTTCTGTTGTGTTTAAGGAGAGAGTTATTTCTTGAGTAATTTACTATATTATATTAAATAACTGATAAAAATATAGTAGGTTAACAATATACTAGATTAAACTAGAATATAGGTTATTATACTTTTTTCTCAGCATAATCCCATAAATGCTGCTTTACCCATTTCTAGTTACTCTCTTTTGGTTATCTGTAAACTTGTATCCTGTTAGCCTTCTAGAATGCTAATAATTTTATTGTCAAAATGAGTGATCCTGACAATTTAAACTTTGAGTTTTCAGTAAATTATAGGATGCAAAGAGAATAGAAACACATTATCACATTTTGTCTTAAACTGCAGATGACATTGACAACAATCTTTCAGTGTAAGTATTCAGGAAACCTGGGAAAATATGCCATCAATTTTGATGCAGATTATGCTCAGACATCTTGGTGATGTGGTAAGTATATGGCAGGTGATTAATCATGCTAAATAAAAGTAGATGTATTGATGTGGAACACAATTCTTAATTTTTACTTCTCTGAGCTATTAGGTTTACATTTTTATCTAGTTCCAGATCTTGAGGATCATGAATGGCATGTTAAGGCATGAAGCACATGTCAGTGTTATGTGGTAATAATCAGAATATTATAAACATGATTTATACTGGCTAGGCAATTCAGCATTTCTCTACCACATTATCTAGTGATCCCAGAAATATCCCTAAATTCTCTCAAACTCATGAATTAAGATAGAGGTCAAATTTAATTTTGTGAATTTTTTTTGTCTATAATTTTATGATGGTGATAAATATGTCTCTAAAATATTGGGATATGGTAATTTTCTGAATTACAGTAGGAAGGGTACTCTGTTGCAGGTGCCTGAGAAATGTATCTAGGCATGTAGCCAAAATGTCTTCCTGTATACTTGAGATTTCTTTACATTCTATTACTGAAGTTGAAAAATACATGTAAATAGTGTATTCTGTTAATAGTGAATCATTGTTTTATATTTATATAAAATAATTTTTAAAGTTTTAAAGAACCTAAAAATTTCAAAATATTGCACAGAAATCTTGGAGTATAACTTATGATCCAAGAAGACATGCAAGAAATATTCTGTCATTTTAAACATCTGGCACATCATCAGTTTATCAAATTAAATAGTGAGACTCTATTAATTGGTAAGCATCTAAGCTGTTAGTTTTCCTGGCATTTTCAAAAAGATTTTATTTATTTATTTGACAGACAGAGATCACAAGTAGGCAGAGAGGCAGGCAGAGAGAGGATGGAGGAAGCAGGATCCCTGCGGAGCAGAGAGCCTGATGCAGGGCTCGATCTGAGGACCCTGGAATCATGACCTGAGTGGAAGGCAGAGGCTTTAACTCAGTGAGCCATCTAGGTGCCCCTTCCTGGCATTTTTTATAAGATTTTAAATTTTTAAAGATTTTATTTTATTTTTTTATTTGAGAAAGAGACAGAATGAGAGAGAGAGGGAGAATGAGAAGGGAGAGGGTCAGAGGGAGAAGCAGACTCCCTGCTGAGCAGGGAGCCTGATGCAGGACTCAATCCTGGGACTCCAGGATCATGACCTGAGCTTAAGGCAGTCGTTTAACCAACTGAGCCACCCAGGCGCCCTTATAAGATTTTTAAAAATACAGTGTCTCATTGATCCTGAGCTAAGTCTTTTTGTTATTTCTAACGTAAGATAATTCTGACCTCTGCCAATAACTAGGTGGGTCACTGTTCTGTTACCTGTTACTGAAGATCATAGTAAGACAATCGTATTTCTGGAATATTTAAGAATTTAGAAAGGAGAGATGATCCCCTTTCTCATATGATTTATAAACAAAACTGAAAGAGCAAAAAGCATACTAAATGATTAAAGAATAATGAAGATGGGGCACCTGGGTTTTAAATGGTTTTAATCACTAACACATTAATAATGTGAAGTTATCATGCATTACATGGTAGAGGTCCTTTTGTATACACAAAGTCATTTAAGGTAGACCATAAAGAAAATTTAACAGTTGTTGAGATCTTATAATAATTGTTAATTAAGCACTGTGTCGTTTGATCCTTAAAGCAGTCCTATAAAACAGGTCCTATTATTAGGGGCCACTTTACAGAAAAGGAAACCCAAAGATAGACATGGTAAATAACTTTTCCAGAGTATTAAGAATTTGCCCAAGATTAAAAAGCTAGTAAAAGGCAAATATGCCTTTGGACTTTGGTCCTGGACTCTAAAATACATGATTTGCTTTTGTTATTGTTGTTTTATAATTTTAAGAATTTTAAGAATAATTTTAAGAATTTTAAGAATAATTTTTATTATTCTTATTTTTATTATTATTATTTTATTATTTTATTATTTATTCTTATTTTTATTCCTGTAGTGTGGAGTTGTGGAAGAGGGTGTGTGTGAAAAAGAACCTGTTTCTTTTTTTTAATTTACTTGATAGACAGAGATCACAAGTAGGCAGAGAAGCTAACAGAGCTTGGTTCATGAGATGCTCAGAAAGAAGCCATCTCCAAAACATAAAAATGAAAGGTGAAGCAGCAAGTGCTGATGTAGAAATGGCAGCAAGTTACCCACATCTAACCAAGATCATTAATGAAGGTGGCTACAGGAAACAACAGATGGTCAATATAAATAAAGTGGCCTTTTATTGGAAGAAGATGCCATTTAGTGATTTCATAGCTGGAGAGGAGACATCAGTGCCTGTCTTCAAAGCTTCAATGGACAGCAGCTAATGCAGCAGGTGACTTTAAGTTGAAGCCAGGGCTCACTTATCTCTTGTAAAATTCTAGTGCCCTTAAGAATTGCTAAATCTGTAAGAATTATGCGTGTGCTCTGTAAAGGGAATGACAAAGCCTGGATGACAGCACATCTGCTTACAACGAGATTACTGAATATTTTAAGTCCACTGTTAAGAACCACTGCTCAGGGGAAAGAAAACAAAACTCCTTTGAAAATATTATTGCTTTTTGATGATGCACTAGATCACCCAAGAGGTCTGATGAAGATGTACAGTGAGGTAAGTGTCTCCCTGTCTGCTAACACAACCTCCATGCTGTAGCCCATGTGGATCCAGAGCTAATTTTGACTTAAATTCTTATTATTTAAGAAATACATTTTGTAAGGCTACACCTGCCATAGATAGTGATTCCTGTGACAGATCGGATATGGGCAAAGTAAATGGAAAACTTTCTGGAAAGGATTCACCATTCCACATGCCTTGAGAACATTCATGATTCATGAGAAGAGGTCAAAATATCGATGTGAACAGGAGTGTGGAAGAAATTCCAACCTTCACGGGTGACTTTAAGGGTTTCAGTGGCAGAAGTAATGCAGATATGGTAGAAATAGCAAGAGAACTAGAATTAGAGGTGGAACCTAAAGATAGGACTGAATTGCTACAATCTCATGATGAAACTTCAATGGATGAGTAATTGCTTCTTATGGATAAGAAAAAAAGTGATATCTTGAGGTGGAATGTACTCCTGGTAAAGATGCTATGAAGATCATTGAAATAATAGTGAAGAATTTAGAGTATTACATAAACTTAGTTGATAAAGCAGTGGCAGGGTTTGAGAAGATTGACTCCACTTTTGGTAGTTCTATTGTGGGTAAAATGCCATAAAACATCATCACGTAGGACAGAGAAATTGTGAAAGGAAGAGTCAATTGATGCAATTGAAGTGCAAACTTCAATTTTGTCTTAAAGAAACTGCCACAGCCACCCCAGCCTTCAATAACCACCACCCTGATTGGTCACCAGTCATCAGCATCAAGACAAGACCCTCCATCAGCCAAAAGATTAGGACTTGCTAAAAGCTTGGATGATGCTTAACATTTTTTAAACCAATAAAGTATTTTTTAAATAAAGGTATGTGCATTGTTTTGTAGACATAATAATGCTCTTGCACAATTACTAGATTGCAGCATAGTTTAAACATAACTGTTTTATGTATTGGGGAACCGAAAGAATTTATTTGACTGTCTCATTGCAATATTTGCTTTATTGCAGTGTCTGGTCCAAACTCCCAATATCTCTGAGGTATGCCGGCATTTGTTCGACTTCGCTGGAAATTACAAATATGTTTTGCATAGTACCATTTTCAGATCCGACCTCTGTCCAAAAAATTATCAGTTAGAAATACATTTACTGTGTATCCATGTCAGAACTTGATATTGTCCGTTTTGTTCATTAGTGGGTTTTTTTTTTCCCATTCAACTGGTGTACCATGGTTGTAATTTGCATTTATCTAATGATTAGTGATATTGAGCATCTCTTTATTTTAATTCAGTTAGCCAGAAAATAGTACACCATTAGTTTCAGATGTAGAGTTCAGTGATTGGTCAGTTGCATATAACACCTGGTGCAATGAGCATCTCTTGATGTGTTTGTCATCTTTTCACACCCTTTTGGAGAAATATCTGTTCATATTTTCTGTACATTCAGCTTTCATTTGCTTATTCATCCTGTATCCTTAAACATTGCTAAACTTTTAGTTCTAGAAGCATTCATTTCTTCCTTTTCTCTTACTGCACCAACAAAGACACCAAGTGTGATGTTCCACAGCAGTGAATAGTATAGGACTTTCTAGCCTTGTTCCTCATCTTAAGGAGAAATTTTTTTAAAAGATTTTATTTATTTATTTGACAGACAGAGATCACAAGTAGGCAGAGAGGCAGGCAGAGAGAGTGGGGGGAAGCAGGCTCCCCACCAAGCAGAGAGCCCATGTGGGGCTCGATCCCAGGACCCTGGGATCATGACCTAAGGTGAAGGCAGAGGCTTAACCCACTAAGCCACCCAGGCGCCCCAAGGAGAAATATTTTGAATTGTTACGTATAATATTAGCTGAGGCTTTTTTTTTTTTTTTGTGAATACTCTTTATCAGGGGGAGGAAGGTCCCTCGTATAACTAGTTTGCTGAAAGTTTTTATCAGGAGTCAGTGATAAATTATACTAAATACAGAGATTAGCTCCTATTTCCTAGAGTAAATACCAAGTCTCTGAGTCAGTCTCCCCAGCCATGCACCATCTCACTCTGTGAGGAGTCATTTCCCACACCCAGTTGCTGAGACCCATCTCACAGTATTTAGCCATGCATGCACTGACTGGAGAGATTGATTCAATAAGACATAGAAGGCAATACTTAAATATATATGTATCTTCAGCTCAGATACCTTCCCTGCATTTGAGAACCATATTTTCAAGAGATTAAGAGATATTTTAAGTATTTAATAGATATATTAAGTTTTAAAGCTAAGTCAATAACTAAATGCATTATTTCACCCTTACTCAGTACCTTCTGTCCCGTATTCAACGTCTCAGTCAAGGTCACTCCCATATACTCATCCTTAGGAGTTTAGAAACCTTGTCAATCATATCCCCTAATAAAATTTGTCGCTAGGTTTTATCTATCTCCTATTCAGGAACCATGAAACAGTGTACCAATGAGTTTTTTTGATGCTCTATCTAGATCCATCTTTATCTCTTTCTTTTTCAAATTCATACAATATTTACCAATGCATCTCTCCTCCAAATTTCTTAACTTTCTAATCCATCTACCAAGTATTTCTCTATGAAAACTATTTGAAATCTATGACAGTATTTAAAGTGATTAATAGGGACGCCTGGGTGGCTCAGTTGGTTAAGCAGCTGCCTTTGGCTCAGGTCATGATCCCAGGGTCCTGGGCCTGCTTCTCCCTCTGCCTCTGCCTGCCACTCTGTCTGCCTGTGCTCGCTCTCTCTCTCTCTCT
>ML108457.1:73336-98372 GCA_003697995.1 Taxidea taxus jeffersonii
TATTGTAGATAATGGGGGTTGTACTTTGTGGACTGGTTATTGTAGATAATGGGGTTGGTCTCCTGTGCAGGTTGCTGCAGGTCATGGGTCAGAGTTCTGGCCCAATGCCTATTCCGGCCGTTGCCTGTTTGTATATTCAGTCTCTCAGCATGTCCATGACTGAAGATAACATTACGTACTTACTATGAATTTATGCTGTCATCACAAAAACTGTATAGATTTCATACTCATAATCTATATGTTATTGGTGAGATCCTTGAAATTTGGCAGTTTAGAGATTTGTCTTTGGTTACAAAGTTAAGGAGTGGTAATAATCAGATTAAAATTTAGATATATGTGACTCACGAGCTTTAAGCATTTTTTAACCCCCAAATTATATACTACCTAATAGGATATGGATTTTAGCATATATTTTAAAGCTTGATATGAGAAATTCTCACAAGTATTACATAAATATGGGAAAATAATTATTGTGCAGGGAAAATAAAGACCTAGGAATCATAATCAAGAAAAATCTGAACTGGGAATCCTGGGTGGCTCAGTTGACTGAGCATAGGACTCTTAATCTCAGCTCAAGTCTTGATTTCAGGGTCTTGAATTAAAAGAAAACAAACAAACAAACAAAAAAACCCCTCATACTAAAATGATACTTGTAAATAGCTTATATATTCATAGGTATGTATATATGTATATAATAGATACATGATAGACAAAAAGCAATATCAATTTCTAAATATGTATTTACAAAATAGAAGATCAAAATTAAATTTAGAGAAGCATGGCATTTATTTTACCCTTTCAATGCAATTTTAAGCAACAACAAAAAATCCTTACTATCACATTCCAAAAAAAAAAAAAAAAAGAAATCTTAGTCTTCTGTGCATTATCTCTACTCTCTCTGTACATGATATTTTGAAATAAAATATTTCTGCAAGGACTATATATCCCAGTCACACTGTCATAAATATTCATGATGACCACATTCCATGTACTGGTACTGATTTCATGTAAACAAATTTTATTTAACCTTTCAGCAAGTCTGCTTTCATGCAGGAGTTCAATACCCACAAGATCAAGCATATTAATAACTAAGTCAGAAACAAGCCAAAGTAGGGCATATAGTATCATGTAAGTAAAACTGAAAACTCAAAGATAAATTTTACATATTAAAAACCCCAGTGTAAATCCCGAATAAACTCCTCGATTTTTTTTTTCACAAAATTAACTTCCACAGTTTAAAATGAGTAGGCCTTCAGCAAATTACTATACAATTAATTGACTAATCAGTAGTCTTATATTTTCATATAATACATAATTTTAAAACCACTAAACTGGAAAGACCATTAGAAAATCTGGTCTATCCCTTAACATTACAAAAGAGGAAAGAAAGTAAATTGGTGTATCTCCACAAATACACAGGTAGTCAAAGTTCAGAGTTAGGCCACAGATCTCTTAACTTCCAGTTCGGTTATTTTTGCTTTACTATCACACTGTCATTACCCTATCATAAATGCTTCCATCCTTTGTCCAGATCATATTTATAGATTCCAATATAATTTTAAGAGGTGTTGTCCAGTGGAGCATAGAACATGATTTATTCATGGCCATGACAGGGCAATTCCTCCATAATCACCTGTATTCAATGGCCCTGGAAATTAATAGAGTCAATATTATTTGTAGACAATCTACTATAGAAACCTTGTGAATTATATTAATGGCTTTATTATAACCATAAACATCTTTATGTCTCTCAATAATTAGCATTTGGGAGGACCAAACACTGCTCAGATGCAGATGAGGAAAATCAACATTAGTTTAAATATGCTTATTGTGCTTGTAAACAGTGTTATAAATGGGAGGCATCAACAAATCAGGATGGTTAATGCTTTATTTAAAATCTCCCTGGGGCGCCTGGGTGGCTCAGTGGGCTAAAGCCTCTGCCTTAGGCTCAGGTCGTGATCCCAGGGTCCTGGATTCGAGCCCCACCTCGGGCTTTCTGCTCAGCAGTGAGCCTGCTGCCTGCCTCTCTGCCTACTTGTGATCTCTGTCTGTCAAATAAATAAATAAAATCTTAAAAAAAATTAAACTCTCCTTAAAATCCAAGTCTAATACCATATTTTCATACATTTTTGCATCACTTTGTATTATTTAGAAATAATACTCTCTTCAGTTGAAGTAGTGGGAAAACTGGTGGATGAAAACCTTACCCAAATGTCTTATCTGTTTTCATTATTACCAAATAAGTGCACCAGTTAACTTTACAAAATGACTATCAGTGACGTAAGTGTGATGTACCACAGAAGTAAATCTGGAAGTAATTTCTTTATGAATCTTTTTGAAAGATTATAAATATGTTGATTGTATAAATACTTCTAAAGCATGTCTTTCTGCAGAGGACTATATCTTAAAATTAAAGTATTCATATATTTTTATATTACTGAATATTAATAGTCATAAGAGAGGGGAGTGCTCCCTTAAGGTGATTTAAAAACTCCAGTTAGTATTTAAGTGTATAATACAGTTTATGTGTAATAACTTCATTTAACAATGTAAAATGTATTACATGCATTATTATATATATAGTTATATATCATTTGTCATTTATATATGTTAAATATGTTATATTTCATCTTATATATTTGGGAAATTATTTAGTTGAAAGCATTATATTTTTACACATTTCCCATATTTAATATTTAGAAATGTTCTAAAATAACAGTTCTAAGTTTAGTCTGTCTTCATATTCTCTTACATAATTTTTTTTTTTTTTTTTTTGCAGAACAGTTGTTTTCAGAGAAAGCCCCCAGTCTAAAGTACACTAAGACCATTCAAACAGCTACTCCTGGAAGGGTTTAGAGGGAAAGGGGAGAAATGTACTCTAGAATAAGCCTATAGGATTGCATAGTCAGAATTCAAATAGACTTAAATTCCCTAATATGAATCAGTCAACTTAGAGTCATATTTAACCTTTTAAAAACTAGCCACCAGTTAGTGATGCCACAATCCTAGTTGGTCCCTTAGTTTTAGATACTGTACATTTTTCAACTCTAATTCAAATAGGTCAAACTAAACATTTAATTTCAGTCATATACATATTTATTTTATCCCTTAGTGATCTCTTTGCCATATTCCAAAACTGAATAATTTCCCCACTGCATTATTCACCATTTCACTCCTGTTTTCAAGGTGTTTGTGTGGATTCACATATTCTCTTAAATTCAATTAAAATTCTTTTTTTTTTAAGATTTTATTTATTTATTTGACAGAGATTACAAGTAGACAGAGAGGCAGGCAGAGAGAGAGGAAGGGAAGCAGGCTCCCTGCCGAGCAGAGAGCCCGATGCGGGGCTCCATCCCAGGACCCTGGGATCACGACCCAAGCTGAAGGCAGAGGCTTCAACCCACTGAGCCACCCAGGCGCCCCTCAATTAAAATTATTTTATAAATACCTACTCCATTAACCATTTCCCCAAATTAGGTAATGGCATTATCTCACAGCATGACTCATCCAATACAATCTAGTCAAACCTTTCCTTATACCATTTTAGGTGTACTGGTTCAATCTACTTGCCCTACCTAAAATGTCTTCCTGGTTTGCTTTCTTCAACTGTGACATGTTTGGTGCGTTATTTCTGTGGTCTGTTGCCAACATCTTTTCCCCATTTCACTATGCTCTGATTGCTTCCTTGATTAGAGGGTCCACAATGTAATGTGCTGGTTTTTGGTCTCTAATTATATCCACAATGAAATTATAATCCTTTGAAGTGAGGCATTAACTAAGTCATTCTCTTCTCTCCACCTCACCCTCTTTTTCTCTCTTCATGTTTTTTTTTCCCCCTCTCTCTCTTTTTGAGAGAATTGCTTATAATATTTTCTCAAGAACTTAACTAAAGGAATGTTTGTCTTTTTTAAACATTTAAGCAATCTATACACTTAGTCAACTCAATACAAATACTAATGGTTTTCTTTCTACTTCATTCTTACAGTTTGCAGTTGACTGCATTCTCAGGAATGAAGAACTTTCAAGAGCTTGTTCTGCACCTATTAATGCACTTATATCTTAGTATATAACCTTCATGGCTATCTAAGTTGTACATGGATGTGGTATTTTATTATGATTTTAGAGGTAAGGTAGAAATCTATTAACTTATAAAGTGACTCTGTGAAGTGCTATTATGAAACAAAACAAAAGAAATAAATTGAAAAGGAAGAAAAATAGTACTAGAAAGAAATGAATCCTCCTAATCACCTTGTCACATCTGGCAGTAATTACAGGCTGTGATTATGGGATGAAGGAAAAGGGGAAAGGTTGTATCACTGGGCAATCCTTCACTTCCTATTAATAACACAGTTAATATGGTAAATAAATATAGAGATAACATAGATTACTATTTTTCCCACCCCATCATCCCAATTCAAGCAATATATTAATTTTATATACTTTCTACATTCTAAAGATCTCTCTTGTTTTTCTACAAGTTCTTTTGAGGTTTAACTGGTATCATAGCACAAGTGCAACCCAGGATAAAACACTGTATTATAATAGATCTTAAGTACCATGGCATAGAAGAATGATCACTTCACACTTTCTACGTATTATTCGTTCATTTTCAAAATATTATTGCAAAGTTATTAAAGACCAACAAACATATTTATAAGTCACTGAACAATTCCCATTTCAAGACACTCAGGCAGACAGTATACTTAACACATGAGGAAATGAGCTTTGTGAAGTTACTACCCAAAAAATATCTAAGAAGAGATAATATATGCTTTAAAGTATTACAATTAATTCATATTGATGTGCATTGCAATGTAGAAAGATCCACACTGGTAACTAATCTTAAGAGTTAGGTTCTATCTTACTTACTTTCTTATTTAAAAAAATCAGTAATTAGTATAAACATTAAAGCTAATGATTAATTTTTGATTATTGAAGGTAGTAAAGGTAAGTGTAAGAATAGTAACACTAATAGGTAATAGAGAAATAATATCCCCCAGTTCTTGTACCTGTCAAGTTTATTTTAAAAACAAGACAATTAATTTTTATCTCAATTCTCTTTCTAACCTTGATTTCTTACCTGAGAGATGATGTGTATTATCTGGCTTATTAAGAATCTTTCATTAACTGCTGCCTGGGTAATGTTTAACCATTGTTGGACTTGGAAATATTAGAATTCCCAAGATCCTGAGCAATAGAAAAATCAATATACATCTGGGCCTACAGTCAGGAAGTTCTCCACCTCTGCCAAAAAGGACAAAATAAAACAGCTCTATCACTCTAATAGGAAGAGATAAGCTGGGACACCTAGTTCTGATGAAGATGGAAATATATTCATGTGAGCCTTTTTAAAATCTCTGACAACCCCCTTACAATGAAAATACTAAGGATTACTGTTTTACTTCCAGGTAGCTGCCTAGAGAATTTGCCAGTTTAGGGCCCTGCTACTTTACCTCTTGTATCGTCTTTTGTGGTACCCTAGAGAAATAGCTCCAACCTTGATTGCTGCAGACTAATCAGTGATTTTTGGATACTTAATCTTCAGGAACTATTAAGATTTGAATATATTGATATATATTGATTAGTAAATCAAAGTATAATTAATTTTGAAAAATGTTAAGTAGCTTATTCTGTATCAGGAAATATTAAGGAGACAAAGGTACAAATGAGTTCATAAGTCCAGTGTTTCAGGTAACTACACTCGTAATTGGGAACTTAGTGTTTGCCTTTTGTATTTTAACACTTTGTTTCTGTGTAACTCTAATCTTGAGAGCTTATAATAAGTATTTGTAGAAGGATGTTGTCTTTAATTGACTTATTTCACTCAGCATAATATCCTCTAGTTCCATCCATGTCATTGCAAATGGCAAGATTTCATTTTGTCTTTAAATTGTAATTCATTATAAATTCATTTCTCAAAGTGTAGAATAAATGTAATATTTGGAGAAAGAGCCTATTATAAATAATATAGGAGGTCAGGGACTATCATGTTAATCTAAACAAGCTATAGCGTCATACTTTCAACAGTATTTCCTATAGGCTTTCACAGCTTTTTTTTTTTTTTTTGACATCTAGATATTATTGATCACTGATTATTGCCTTGAAGTTCTGAGTGCTTTCTCCATAGGCAGTGGCAGAATCCAAACAGAAAATAGTGGAGCATATTGTGATAATTTTCTTCTTGCTATTCTTTATTTAAAAACAAAATATCAGGGGCACCTGGGTGGCTCAGTGGGTGAAAGCCTCTGCCTTCAGCTCAGGTCATGGTTCCGCAGTCTTAGGATCGAGCCCCACATCCAGCTCTCTGCTCAGCAAGGAGCCTGCTTCCCCCTCTCTCTCTGCCAGCCTATCTGCCTACTTGTGATCTCTGTCAAATAAATAAGTAAAATCTTAAAAAAAAAAACACAACAAAATATCAAAATGCACATCCACATGGCAAATTTTGTTTCTAATTTTTGGTTTTGTTTTTTCAGTCTTTTTCATTAATTTATTATTATACCCTTAGTACTTCTATGAATGTACTAATATACACTCAATAAATAGTGACTGAATTAATAGTCATTGAACTCTGACAGTCTAGAAAGATAGATTCATTAAAAGCCCGATTGATTAAGTATAATCCCAGTGTGTTGATTTATGGGGTATATATATTTAGTCATTAGTAAAATAATAATAATAATAAAATATTCACTTTTCCTAAGCAAGAGCAAAGCAAATAGCAATAGAAATTCACCCCATAGTGAATATTATTGGTTTAAAATATTGATGATTTGTTTTGTGGGTTTATAGTTTAAACAAAAATAATTGATTTAAAAAATGGGTTTTCTTTGGGTAAAAACCAAGGAGAAACATTAGTAGAAGAATGATATTGATATGGGCATAAAGGGCATAAAAATTAGTGTTAAGTGAAAGTTTTGATTGTCATTACTAAGAGCTAGCATGAGATGTAAGCATTTGTTCATTCATTCATCATTTTGTAAAAGTCTAGTGGCAGTGCTCCTAAGGAGCATCATACTCTAAGGATCATTCTTCTTTCAAGACTTCATTTCTAAACATTTAAAGTTAAACAATTCTCATAGTATTAGGGAATCTGTCTAGTTTATTTAAATATGCAGATGCATTTTGAGGAGAGCTTCACATCTCTAATTTATATTCATTTTAGGAAAGGTAACCATTGTAAAATATTTATCAGAAAGATAATCATGGAAAATTAAATTAATTAGAATGATTACTTTGAACTTTATCTCTTCATTACCTTTTAATATTTCAGTGATATGAATGGGTGTATTACTTCTAAGATGAAACCTACAGATTTATTTAATTTTATTTTTTAAACATTTTATTTATTTGAGAGAGAATAGGTGAGCAAGAGAGAGAGCACAATTGAGGGGGGAGAGGCAGCGGGTGAGGGAGAAGCAGGCTCCCCACTGAGCAGGGAGTGTGAAGTGAGGCTTGATCCCCGGACCCCAAGGTCATGGCCTGAACCAAAGGCAGATGCTTAACTGACTGAGCCACCTAGGTGCCCCTGTGGATTGATTTTAAATGATCAAATAAACCTCAGTATTTTGATCTGCATGGCATCTAGCAATGCATTTTCCTTTTAACTCTGAAAAATTAAATACACATAAAATTACCTGTATGGGGACCCCTGGGTGGCTCAGTTGGTTAAGCGGCTGCCTTCGGCTCAGGTCATGATCCCAGCGTCCTGGGATCGAGTCCCACATCGGGCTCCTTGCTCGGCAGGGAGCCTGCTTCTCCCTCTGCCTCTGCCTGCCTCTCTGTCTGCTTGTGCTTGCACTCTCTCTCTAATAAATAAATAAAATCTTAAAAAAAAAATTACCTGTATGTACATTTTTCAAAAGGAAATTGAAAGTTTTAATAAAAGCATTACATAGTTTAAGTGAACTGTTTATCAATGGTAATGAATTTTTCTTTCTAAAACTGAAAACAGAAGATGCATAGCTGATAGAAAAACATCTGTAATTAAATGATGTCAGTAGTGCTGAAGGGGATGGATGTGAATGGTTTTCGATATTTTCATCTTTCTGCTTCCCTGTCTGAATTACAGATTTAAAATTACAAGGTACAAATCAAAATTAAATGAAAATTTGACTTTCCCCCCTTTTACATAGATCTTTATGTTTCTAGAAGGATTGTAAACTAGTGTTCTGGATAGCAAATAGTTACTCCAGTCTTTTTCCTTGAACTATTCCCCTCCTCTGCTGACACACAGTAATGAATTGAGTAGATTAAACTCCATATCTGTCAGGCTCTCAAGTATTGAATTTTATATTTCGTTTTATTGTCTCCAACTGACCAGCACAACAGGGAAAGATTTTTGCCATGGCCTCTACTTTAGGACAAGTTCACTTTCTAGATACTAAAGGGGATCCTTTTCTTTTTCTATGACCTATGTTTTTCACATATAAGATTTAAGATATTATCAGGAATTGCAAGGATGAAAGCCTAATGGTATAAATTAATTTGACCCATATGGAATTTAATAGACATAAAGAAAAAGAATTGTGTAGTTATCGTGTAACCATAATGAAAGGCTCAAGAAACAAAATTAAGTCCCTAGCTTTACGGGGGAAAATATAAACAAATGCTACAAGACAATGTGTTCTGAACAGTGCTTTAAAAAATAGGTGACTTACTGACATGGAGGTCCCCACCCAACCCCTTCTACAAGCAAAATTGTCTGTTGCACAGTAACAAAGGAAAACTACATGTCCAAGTACCAGCTTAGGAACATTGAACTCTTGATCACCAAAAATGATGTATTACAAAAATGTGGTTTCAGGGCAGAGTGCTCGCAGTTTGGGAGCAATGCATCTCACCAATTATTAAACCAAACATAAATGAGTTTTGTAATTTTGGGGCAAATACCACTGAATATTTAGTTTCTCCAAATACCAGGTCTGCCATGATCATCTTGTTTTAACAAAAGAAGTAAAATGAAACTCCTGCTACTCAAATGTTCTGCACTGATTTTGCTTCCTCTATACAATGCCCTTCTCATTATGTACAAGTTCTTTATAAAGTATTCTCACTATAAAAGACTCCCACATTCTCTTCTAACCAATCATAAAATAATAAATGCTAAGCATCTCATTCTGTTTAAGGGATCATTTGCCACCAAATCTTCCCTAAGTAGTCAGGGTGCTTTATGCCTACCAAGGTAGAGCTCACAGATATTCAAACAATATTCTCTTGATGTCAAAGACATTGTGATTTGTTTTTGAGTAATGGATAAGAAAAAAATCAAAAGACTTTGGAGAAGTAAAAACATAAATGTTCTATCCTAGTAGGCTGAAAAACACTTAAACTCTGTTTTAAGAGTACAATTAATTCAGTAATCACTTATGTGGAACAGTAATTTCATTTTTTATATTAATCTGTTTTATCATGTTTGAATTTATTTTATCACATTTAGTGTTGAAATGTCTTTGCTATCTAGAGGCCTACTGATCATAGAAGAAATAGTATGCATGAATTTCTGTGAAAAATAAACTTACTAATTGGTCTCTTCTATTTAGATTTAGGACTGGAGGCACAAGCTGATTACCCTAATATTTTTTTAATGAAACATGTTTGCTAAGCAGTTTAGTTTAGTAAACTGCTTATTTATTAAATAAATAAAATATCTAAGTTACTTAAAAATTAGCATTATTAATTAAAACATCTAAGTGCCTTGCAATTTATATTGTGATTACTAATCACGTATAATGTTTATTAAAGACATGGCTCTAAAAATCTTTACTTCTTAATAGTTTGTTTTTTCTCCATAAACATTAAATTATAAATACTTTCCTTTTGAAAGTTCCAAATTCAGTTCTGATTGGTGTTTCATGATAAAATTTTTCATATCATTTTGCATAATATAATTTTTACTTTGTAGTAATATACATTTTAATTATATTGTAGACTCATCCCTGAGGAATAAATGATATATGTTTTCTCTATGAAGTCATAGATATGACACTTAAAAGTCAACTATATATTATTTCCCATGTTTAAAGCTCTTTTTGTTATTAAGCCACAGTATGTGAATAAAGCCCAAACTTGGAAAGCATGTCTCCGTAATACTCTCATTTTACCTACATTGTAAATCCAATATTTTATTCTAAATCGTTCTTTTTCTTGAATTCCTGTCAAAGAGACTTTCCTAGTTTTATCTTTCTCTTTAGTATCCTACTTCTTGAAAGAGTAGTATCCAAAACTGTCTCAATTTTTACCTTGAATTTACTCCCAAGCCCATGTTATTCTGGATTCCTACTTTATTATCATTGGTAATGAAATTTCCAACTACTAATTAACTAGTGAACTCCCAACCATAATTTCCAAGATAGAACCTTAGGCTTAGCTAGAATATTCTTCCACATTTAACACTGTCCATCATCCATCCTTTCAAATTATGCCTTATTTATTTTTATTTCACTATCATTCAAGTCACACATTGGATAGTATATAACAAATTCACAATAAATAATTTTTAAATTTATTTATTGGTACTGAAATTTTGGACCAGGTATATGTGTAGCTCATTAATACCAATGACCTAATATTGCCAATCTCCTGTTTTCTGATGTATTGAAAATTTAGCATGGAAAAGTTAAGCACCCAAAAATAGGGCTAGGGTCAACTTTGTATGGTCAAAACATAATCCAATAAATCTAATATTAAAATAAATTTTTCAAAAATATATTTTGTTACTTAAATCACATGTTCTTTCATATTAACAATTAAGGTCATTCCTTTCTGAAAAGTTTTAGGAAATCACTAGTTTTTCTTTTTTCCTCTTTTTATCTGACTCATCAGTTTTGAAAAGTTATTCAGAAACCATTTACAGTAATGGATATAATAAATAAAGATGCAGAATTCATTTTAGTGGTATTATTATTAGTGCTGCCAATAAAACTTTATGTGCAGTTTGCCCAAGATATTTAAGGAAGAATAAACTTATCAAATATGAATATGTACTTTTTCTATCACTTAATGTGAACTAATAAATGCATTTAATATCTGTGATTAAAATGCATGAGTTCCCTAATGATTAAATCATTTTTGATAATAGCTAGGTTCAAATTTTAATTATTTTAACTACTTGCTTAAAACACGGAGTTTCTATTTTATGCTCTGATTCTACTCCAAATTTCTTCCGGGGGGGAGAAAATTTCAAGCTGTGAGATGGTCAGAAGGTGCTTTGGCGCCATCTTGCGGTTAATTAGTTTATGGTCCTGGTTTGTTTTTCCCAGCTACACCCTGCAGTGAAAGCAGTAATATATATCTTGAATTCTCAAATTCCTTAACAACCTAGGACATTTGTAAATATCTTTCAGTTAGCATGCAAGCTAGATATCTTCCACATAACCATTCCATGTTCATTCTTGCTTTTAGGCAGTTTCTGTCTCCTGAAATGTGGCATTCTTTTATTCTCTCATCCCGCATATCGGACTCAAATACAGCTTAGGACCTCACTGTTCCAGCAGCAATATGTATCTGCTCAATTGAATTAGAAATATTATTTTTAACATTTTTCATTGTATTATGAAGAATTTAAACATATATGAAAGTAGGGAGAATGTTCTGTGAAGCCTCGTGTAGCCACTACTCAGGTACAAAATTACTAATTCATGGTCCTTCATTTTATCTATAATCTTATTTCTCAAAGTGTGCTCTGGGGACCAGCAGCATTCCCATTCCCGGGGAGCTCCTTAACATGTAGCCACCACAGAAGTACTGAATCCAGGTCTTCATTTTAACCAGATTCCCAAATGACTCTTATGCATAAGAGCTTGAGAATCACTGGTCTTCAGAACGGCCCACTTCTCTACCATTATCACACTGGATTATCTTAAAGAAAATTCCAAAGATATCATCATATCCTTGAAAATATTTCAGTATGAGGCTCATGAAGATTAGGATTATTTTCTAAAAAAAACATAATCACAACCCCATTATTGTATTATTAATATACTAAACCATTATCAATAGTTTTAAATCTTCCTATTTAAGTCATGAATGCTTTATTTATGGTTTGTTTATTAAGATTAGGATCCAGGGGGTACCTGGGTTGCTCAGGTCATGATCCTGGGGTCCTGGGATCAAGTCCCTCTGTGTAGGGCTCCCTTCTCAGCAGTAGTCTGCATCTGCTTCTGCCCCTCCCCTTGCTCATGTTCTCTTTCAGGTGCACTCTTTCTCTCTCAAATAAGTAAAATATTTTAAAATAAATAAAATGAAATTAGGATCCAAACAGAGACACACATGGCATTTCATTGAATTGTGCCTTAAATCTGTAAGGTTGTAGGTTTTCTCTCACAATTATTTTCCTTTTACTTAATTTATTTGTTGAATAAAGTGATTAATTTTGAAGAGTTTTTCATATTCAGTATCGTGCTGATGGCATGTCTAGGGCAAAAGTGTATGTAATAAGCCTGAAGGCTCTTCACAGACATGGTAGAGTTATGGCAAATATATGATTCTGTTTTAACTACATACAGCCAAAATAATATGGTGTAACTAATTGCTCCAAAATTCTTGGCTTCACACAGCTGGACTCAATTTCATATCTGTGGTCAGCTGTAGAATGCCTAAGATGACTTACTGTTTTAATCTCTTTGGGCTGCTATAATGAAAATACCATAAACTAGATGGCTAATAAACAAGAGAAATTTATTTCTCATGGTTCTGGAGGCTGGGAACTCCAAGGTCAAGGTGCTGGTAGATTCAGTGTCTGGTGAAGTTTTGCTTGCAGGCTCATAGTTGGTCATCTTCTCGCTATGCCTCACATGGCAGAAGAGGATGGGAGCCCTTTAGGGTCTCACTAATAAAGGCATAAATACCATTCATGAGGGCTGCACCCTCACAATCTAATTATCTCCGGAAGTCCCCACCTTCCAGTACTATTGTAATGGAGGTTAGGATTTCAACACAATGGATTTTAGGAGGACATAAACGTTCATTCTTTAGCACTTACTGATACTGGGGGATCTCTCTCACATAACTGAGATTCAGCTTGAACAAGTGGGCTGTCTTGGTTTTGTTTCTTATAGTCTTTCATCCTTCAGAAAGTTGTCCTAGGCTGATTCCTCAAGACACATGTTGGAGTCTGAGAGACAGCAGAAGCAAGCAAGTTTCCCTTAGATCTAGGCTCAGGGTGGGAAAATGAATCCACCCCTTAATGTGAAGTGTTGCAAAAGCATATCTCAAAGATTGTGGAAGAAGGGGGAGTGGAGAATCAGGCTCATTTTTTCAGTCAACCACATATTTTTTTAGAATATTTTACTGCAAATGTGAAAAATAATGTCAATGCATGCCATTTTTATGGGCAGTTTCACTTAAATATTAATTATTATGTATTATTCCACCATGCCAATGCTAATATTATATGATTATATATATATATATATATATATATATATACACATACACACACATATATGTTATAGGTAAACTAATATCATTTTTCCATATTCTAGATTTTATTCTGAATGTTTTCTTACATGTTTAGCAAGTGTTTTCCTTTTCCAGTCGAGTATATTGTTTTTTGTTTATTTTCCATTGCATTATTGGTCATTCTCTCACACATTGATGAAAGCTCCAGTGCTAGAGGCATTGGTCAGTTGAGTGTCTGACTCTTGGTTTTAGCTCAGTTCATCATCTCAGGGTCTTGGGATGGAGACCTGGGTCAGGCTCCACACTCCATGTGAAATCTGCTTGAGATTCTTTTTCTCCATCTCCCTTTGCCCCTCCCACTGCTCACATGTCCTCTCTCTCTCTCTGTCTCTCTAAAATAAATAAATAATACCTTTTTAAAAAACTGCAATACTAAATAAAAATGGCCATATATATATGTATACATGTATACATATATATATGAAAGTTTGATATATATATATAATTATATGTACATATAATTATACACACACACACACACACACACACACACACCCAAGTTCATAAATGCAAAAAGAAGAAAAGTGGAAATTTGATCTCCTTTACCCTGGTCTACCATCATTATCATTAGTCTTTCTGATACTCAGTGAATGGGAATATCAGGATTTTCAGCTCTGGGTGGATTTCTCATCACTATCAATCAGCTCAGGCAGATACATACCTACTGCTTTTCTTAAGGCCTCAGTAAATAAGGTTTAGATTCTACAAGTATCCCAGGCAGAATTCCATTTAGGCCAGTATTTGCAGATGCTAACCTGATACAGCAGCTATCCATTCCAAAACACCCAAGTTAATATACTACTGGGTTCTTTTTTTTTTTTTTTTAAGATTTTATTTTTATTTATTTGACAGATAGAGATCACACAAGTAGGCAGAGAGGGGCGGGGAGAAGCAGGCTCCCTGCCGAGCAGAGAGCCCCATGTGGGACTCGATCCCAGGACCCTGGGATCATGACCCGAGCTGAAGGCAGCAGCCTAACCCACTGAGCCACCCAGGCATCCCGCACTCTTAAAAATATAAGTGTATATTATACATACCATGTTACACATAATCCCATGTGGGTTGCAAAACCCTATAATGTAGACCTAATATAATAAAAACAAGTTATTTTAGGATATAACTTGCACATCTTGGATAAGAAATGTTTTGTTTGCTTGTTATTAATACATTTAATGAGAAGGTATCTGCAGTCATTGATGTATATATTAATGTTTTTATTAGTGGATAGAAGAAAGTGTGAGGGAAAAGGAAAGCATTGCTGGCTGGCCAATCTTGTATGACTTCAATAATAACTCATTACAATGATAGTATTAGTTCATATCTATGTGAAATACATATTTCTAATTTTGTGTCTTTATTTTTCAAAATAGGATAGGCAGTGGGAACAGATAGGTTGATTAGATCTTAAAAATCTGGTAGATTTTGGAAATTGGGAATGTTGCCTTCGTAGAAAAAAAAAAACTTTTCTTTTTTTTTTTAGTTGAATGGGGAACAGAGAAAATATATCTTTACTCTTACTTTCTTTCTCTGAGTTGCCCATATATCACAGACCATAACACGGCATGAGAAAATTGATTCTACTGGGTGTAGGTATTAAGGATGAAAACAATTCCATTAATTTTATCCATTACTCTTTTTCTGTCCTAACATTTGGACTAACTGGACAATGTCAGCTATTTTTGTGGTGATAAATAACAGGGCTGTTATAGAACTCAGGTGTTTTTGGATCATTCACACTTGAATTACAGGATGAAAAATGTAAGTTAACCTTAAAGGCTTTTAAAATATCAGTTTTCACCAAAATTTATAGTTAACCCATAATTTCTACTTGTATTTATGCCAATTTCATGAAAATTCTCCATTTTCTTAATTGACAACAAGATGTTTATATAACTCCATAATATATAATATGTACGTTGTTAGTATGCACAGCTTCTGATTCTCCATCTCCCTGCTCAGTGGCACTATTTTTGGTGAGTTATGGAAAATTCAGACCTTAATGGATGTAATGAGTTGCCATGGAGATGTAACTAGGTAGAAATTCTGCTCTTCCAAATTTATTGCTTCTCAGAAAATGTTATTTCCTTTTAATTCTAGAACACATTTTTGTGTGTATGTGTGTTAAGAAATCAGATAGAAATAGAGAGTGCAGTTCCTTATTTAAAAAAATATTTTGGGGGTGCCTGGGTGGCTCAGTAGGTTAAGCATCTGCCTTAAACTCAGGTCATGATCCTGGGGTCCTGGGATCCAGTCCTGCATCTGGCTCCCTGCCCAGTGGGGAGTCTGCTTCTGTCTCCCTGTCCCCTACCCCCGCTTGTGCTCTCTCTTCACTCTGTCTCAAATAAATAGATAAGTAAATAAATAAATAAAGTCTTTTAAAAACAATAGCTTTGAAAGAGAACAGCTTCTTGAGTTATAAATGCAATCCAACATCCTGATCCAAGTAACATAAACATTTGTGATCAGTTGGAATAAGTATTCCAATTTGCCCAGCCTACATAAAGATCACACAGCCAATAATAAGTTCTGAGAAAGAAGACATGTATGAAAGGGCAAGGGGTTGTATGTGGGAATAATTCTGGAGGTGAGTCTTCAGCAATGGCTCCAAAGTTGAAAAGCGATAGAACATCCCACAAAGCTTGGAGGCCTGAAAAAGCAGAATGAACAAATGCTGATCAACATAAACAAATCTATGATGTTGGAAGGCCTCAGCTTATTCCTCAATGCAGGGTGAAATAAGAAATGGGAAGGTTCTCAAGTGACTTGTTGCAGTAGTGAAATTGACCATGTATATCAATTTACAAAGAATGTGTCTTTCTTCCTCAGATGGAATGGATTCTGAATAAAGAGTAGCTTAGACATGGAAAAATAAAATTACATTTTTTACACATAATGCATGGCTTAAAAATGTATTCGGTTGACTTGTTTTACACTATATACTTTTTTTAACTACAAAATATGCTTACTTTATTTTATTTTATTTTTATTTTTTATTTTTCACTATGTTCTGTTAGCAACTTATAGTACATCATAAGATTTTGTTGTAGTGTTCAACGATTCACTAGTTGCATATAACACCCAGTGCTCATCCCAACACATGCCCTCCTTAATACCCATCACCCAGTTGCCCCATCCTGGCACCTCTTCCCTTCTGTAACACTATGCCCCCAACATGGGAGCAGCTGATTAATGAACAAAATAAAGAATCATATAGATAGTAATGAACAATATACTCTTAAAAATAGTTTCATTTTTGTCTCCATGTTCCTCATTAAACAGGTAGATTATATCCATAGTAAATAAGAGGAAACTGAAGCTTTTAAGGCTATGGAAGTAGTATAATAGAGCCAGTAGGTGGAAGAGAGAGAAGTCAGTTTCAGGTTTCCTGATAAATGCTCTGGATTCTGCCAAGCATATGCTAGCGCTCCATGCACTTACTAGTTAGTACAAGTTGAGGTGAGTGAAAGCAAACCATGCTTTCTATGCAAAGATCACATTAATGATGTATATGATGTAGCTTTGAAAGTACTGTTCTGGGTGGTTAGCTCTTATAGTCATCTTTTTTTTTTTTTAAGGATTTTATTTCTTTATTTGACAGACCGAGATCACAAGTAGGCAGAGGCAGGCAGAGAGAATGAGAGAGGAAGGGAGGCAGGCTCCCTGCCAAGCCGAGAACCCGATGCGGGGCTCGATCCCAGGACCCTGGGATCACGACCTGAGCTGAAGGCAGAGGCTTTAACCCACTGAGCCAACCAGGCACCCCTCTTACAGTCATCTTATACCATGAGTTAATGCTGATGATGGAAAACAATAGAGAAGAGAATAGGACAGAAATAGATTGTTTCTTCATGTCCCCAAAGAGCCACCATGCCTACCTTGGACTGCTTATCTCCAGAAAATTATATGGTGGTAGTATCACCAATATTTTGAGTTTTCATCTTAGATTATATAGAAAACTGAAATTAGTCCAACTTTATACACCCTGTAAAAGTTAAGCTGCAATGGATAGTAATGAACATAAATAATAAATAAGAGATAATAAATGATGAAAAGTAAGGTCATAAATAAATTTTTTTCTATGAATAACAGAAATAGAGATTGGTCCCCAGGAAAATGTGAGACTTCACATTAATTGGATAGCTTTAACAGACCTAAGGAAATAAGAGAATAGATCAAATAGAAGGAGGAGAAGGGCAAAGAGGAGAAAGAGAAAGAGAAGGAGTTAGAAACGGAATAAGAAAATTGAGTAACAGGGGAGCAAGGTTGACAGTTTGTCTTCCACACTGTGCAGGGAAAATAGAGTGCTGACATAAAATTAAACTCTCATGGTGCTTACGACAGACATCTTTCAACGATGGAAATCTATAAATTAAGCAATCAGAGCCTGATGCCATCTAATATTTGAAGCATGCAAAAGCACCTTCCTTATTGTGATTTGCATGCTTACGGTGAAACTTCTTACTGTGACTTGGTTTGCAAAATTGATTCTTTGGCCACATGAGCAAATACAGTTTGTGTGACAGGTATATCGCTCACTGTGAATTAGTATATTAATTTATCTGCCAGTATATATTTTAATTTTTTGTGAGTTTAGTTAGTAAGAGTCAGCCTGATTAAATGCAGTGAACTCTGGCACTCAGATAGAAATGTATTTTTTTCTGCTCTGACTCTTTGTTTCTATATTTTCCTCTTTCTCAGGAAAGAAAAAAAGGAAAGGTTAAAAGAGGTAATGCTTATAAAAGAACCGGATACAGAAACTGGCCTATGAAAGGCACCTGCAAATGGTCTCCCAACTTCTTCCAGCACTCAGTACCTGAGAGATCATAGATAAGGTGCTCAGTTTCTGATTTCCTAATAAGGGTCAAAGAAATTATCATCACACTCTTCTGTTTTGTGAAAAGAAAGCTGATGTGATTGTTGTATATTGTAAAATGTTTCACAGATCTTAGCTTTTTCCCACATGAATATATAGTGTTTTCCTTCCATCCACTTTGCTTTTCTATAACAACCAACAACAAACAAAACAGTGGGGGAATTTCTTTTTTTTTAATTTTTTAAATTTTTTATTAGCATATCATGTATTATTAGCCCCAGGGCTACAAACCTGTGAATCGCCAGGTTTACACACTTCACAGCACTCACCATAGCACATACCTTCCAGTGGGGGAATTTCTGAACCGACTTTATCAGATTGTCTCATCTATTACAATGTGATAGAGTATTTAAAACGATATTGTAAATATTTTCTAATAGTACTATATGTTATATTGTATGTCAGCATATAACAAGGCCAACTATAAAAAGTCAGCTCAGAATCAATTTGGTCAAAATTAGGGCATTTTCTATGGGACCATCAGTGAAGCTCTAGTTACAATAACCTTGCCTATAAGTTTGGGAACAATTTTAGATTTTTTACCTCCTTTTGTCTAGTTTTCATGCTGTGCCCTTATAATAATACCTGCCTTCCTTAAATATTACTCCGTTCTTTCCAAGGCTTTGATGAGTGTCTCTATTCTTAGAAGCCTAAGTTCCTCTGTCATGTTAGTCTTGATAAGTCATATATATTTTCACCACTTTAAGTTTGATATTTAGGATGCACATAATCAAGAAGAATGCTATTCTCATAATTATAGCTTCTAACCTCTGATTCAGTGAACTGACATAATCATCTTTATCTAAGACGACTTACACATTTACTAGGAATGTAGTACAGCTCGCCTCATCAGTATGTGGAAAGATACATCTTAGAAGTAGAATTCAGGGTGGCTCAGTCAGTTAAGCCTCTGCTTTCAGCTCAGGTCATGATCTCAGGGTCCTAGTATCGAGCCCCACAACGGGCTCTCTGCTCAGCGGGGAGCCTGCTTCTCTTCCTTTCTCTCTTCCTGCCTCGCTGCCTACTTGTGATCTCTGTCTGTCAAATAAATAAATAAAATCTTAAAAAAAGAAAAGTAGAATTCAGAAGGTCTATCAATATATTGTAACCACTGTGTAAGGCACGCTATACTTACCTCCACTTACATATTTATGGATAAAATTTTAAATGTCATTGGGTATGGCATATGATACTACATTGATACTATTTTATTTCTGAAGCCAATTTACAGTTATCAAACGTTCCATGTTTCTGGGTTGACTTCACTTCTGTTTCTTCTATCATCTGTTGAAAAATCCGGATATATCATCTGGTCTAAATTATTAGAGTCATGTCATCGGTCCCTGACCCAGTAAATTTAAAAAAAAAAAAAATCTTTTCCTAAAGTCTTTGCAATGTCAGTATGATTGTAAAAGACACTTTTAACCTCTGAAAAAATATTTTTTCTTAACTATTTTGTATAGTCACCCAGACCTTTCATGAATATTTAAATACGTCTCTGCTTTATAGGAGAAAAAACTATTTTTATAATAAGCAACAATGTAAGAAATAAAAACTTTTACTGATTCACAGTATAGGTATACTCAAGTGTAAACTCTGTGAGAGCCTGGAGTATGTTTATCTGATCAATATTATTTTCTCAGGATTCTCACAATGAATGAGGAAGTGGACAGATGCATATATTTGTCACGAGAAAAGCTCTATGTATTCTGGGTTAAATGCAGAGGAGTTTGGGGAAAAGGGATGAGAAAATTTCTTTTTATACTTCCTCAGGCCATCATAAAACACATTGTCTATGTTTGTTTTTTAAATAGTTGATTACAGTGATAGTAGTAGTAGTAAAACCTGTTGATTTTAGAGCAATTATCATGAGCCAGTTTCATATATGAGTTAGTATATATGTATATGAGTTAGTATATAAGTGTACTTTCATATATGAGTTAGTATATAAGTGTAAATATATATTAGTTTATGTACTAAATATATGAATGTAAATAATTATCAAAGCACTATATATAATCTGTGCTCTTAATCTTGACACTATCCTGCCTATCAGAAATCAAATGGGGCAAGAGTTATAAATCCAACCCTTGACACCAGTCCAACACTAAGACATATTATGCATATGTAACAGTTTTTATTATCTCAGAATTTTAAATACTGACTTAGAATAACTCTCCATATAAGTAAAGCATAATGCCTTTTTCCATATTGTATGAGGCAGATTTTTTAATTTTTTTTCTATTAATGCTACTGATCCACATATAGCAAACTAGCAAGCTTGCTCCATACTGTGGATTTGAAATTATACTATAGCACCACTTTGAAAGTGAGACTAAGTTGTGTATGTTTGAAGGGTCTATACTTCATTATTTCAGCAAAATTATTATTTTTAAGTTTAAAAGTATAGTTTTACCCAGATATTTTAGATGTTGATTCCTCCAGAAAAGTATCTAAAATATGTAGCACACCGACACTCCAGTGTACTACAGATATTATTACTTTGTGTTTGCGTCTTGAAGTCAAGGCAGTGTTTTGAAAACTGGGATCCTCGACACACCAGCAGTTAGTCTACAGGTCATTTATTGGTCCCAGGGAAACAAAGGGATGAAACAATTATTCTCGTATACGTTTCACAAATTTGAAATATGAGATTAAGGTAATTGCTAAGAAGCTTCTAAGCCACCTGCGAAGCTAATAACACATAATACATTCTGGGAAAAAATGAGGTTCTGGAAAATACCTTGCCAAAATTACATGCTGGACTGTTCAAACCAGTGACATACAATGCGCAAGAGCAATTATACCAGGATTTGAGATGTCTGATATTTTAGCTCACAGTAAGACAGACACACTAGTATGGAGAGAATGTGCCATCTTTTGCAAATGTGTTTTGACACAAGAGGGAAAAGTGCTTAGTGACCTTTGTTTTATTCACCATGCAAATGTATGCTATAGGGACAGATGTATTTTCCTTAATTCCTAATACTTCTCAGTCAGTGTTCAAAGAACCACTATGTGTGCAACAGAACTTTTTTTTTTTTTTTAAGATTTATTTATTTATTTGAGAGAGAGAGCGCAAGACAGAGAGAGAGAGAGAGCCCTGAGCTGGGGGAGAGGAGCAGAGGGAGAGGGAGTAGCAGACTATGCTGAGCAAGGAGCCCAGTGTAGGGCTTGATCCCAGAACCCCACAATCATGACCTGAGCAGAAGGCAGACACTTAACTGACTGAGCCACCCAGGCACTCCAGAAATCTTAATTGAGGAGATGTAAAAGATTTTGCATCTGAATATCAATCCCAAAACTGCACTATTCAAAAAATAATTGCCAGTCAAAAAGATTCCTTGGATTTGGAGTCAGTGTTAAAGAGAATAGTGAAAATCACTAGTTTAGATATCATGGCCACTTGTGTGTTCTTTGATACCTGTTTGAATAGATGGATGCATCAAAAAACACTTTTTTTTCAATTGTGGGATGTTCTCATGGTTAATGGTACATGTGTTCTCAAGAATGTCTGAATCAGGGGATAAAATTACAAGTATTTTCTCATGATATTAATAACATGGTAAAGAAAAACTGTCACTTTAGTGGGCTTCCTACAGCCAGTGTTTACCACCACGTGTTCTGTGGCTTGAGCTGACTAAGAATCACAGTTGAAATATAAAATAATTTTTATTATTTAATATAAATAATATAAAATAAGACCTTTTAATATAAAATAAGACCTTTAAGACCTTAGGATTTTTTAATATGACTGAAAGGCCAATGTGTCTGTCTCTGAACTTAACTTCTCACCATCAGCTGATGACTTCCTTCACATATCTGTGAAGGAAATGACAATGAGATTATATTGAAAGTGTCCATCCAAGCATGGAATAAAAAAAAAGTGGAAGAAATTTCAAAGTGTGCAGCTAATGAAAATATACCCTTTAAATCAATTTTCCAGTATCTCCAAAGTCTCCGTATAGCTAGTGACATGCTTTTTAAATTAGTATCTGCAATTAGAGCTGAAAGTGGTCTTTATTAAGAACTTTCCCCATGACTCCTGGATACAAATTGACCCTCCAAAATAAGGAAGTCTAGCAGAATTACAAATGACATGCTACTTACCATTTTTGACAACATATAATTTTGAGGTAAGATTTCTAACATGGTGTCATATGAATAAAGTTGTGATTATAGGTCCTATGCTTTAAACAGTCTCTTACTGAGTATGCATCTTGAAGAATATCTGACACAATATCATTTTTTGCACATTCAAAGGGAATTTGAATAATTTTAACATCTATTCTTTTATATTTACTCTTAATATTGCAAACCATTTAAAAATACCTAAAATTGATTATCTGAATGTACACTCACTTTTGACTATTATTGAAATGTTAAAACTGTAAGGAACAGTGGGGGTATCTAATTAAGAAAATTATTTGAAATACAAACATGCTGGGGTATTTCAGCAACTCACTGAGAAATAAAGATGCTTTGTGATAAATTAAATTATTTTATATATATATATATATTTTTTTTTTTTTTTAAGAGACCGATTTAGCTTTAAAGCATGCATCCCATTATCCTGAAGAAATATGGCTGCAAAGATAAGTCCACATGCTGGAATAGGAACTATAAGTAGGGACTATAAAAAATGGGATAAATTTCATTTACCACATTTGCATCTAGAATTAGCCTTAATATTCTATTATACAGAAGAAATTTCACTCATAATCACTAAAATAATGGCTTCTGTCATGGTGTGATATGAGGCACAGTTTATAAGATGTGAGCACAGTACTCAGTACTAAGTGTAGACCCATTATGAGAGTTTTGCCCTGGAGCCTACAGCTTATGAAGTCACTCTTGTCTTCTAGTCTCACGCTACCCCAGGTGATGAGGCACTAATAGGCCAAGGTAAACCACAATTCAGATCTTGCTCCTGTTTGTAGCCCCAAGCAAGTAGAGCTAACTGGACCATTGAGTTTTTCAACCAAATAATTCTGAGCCTAATTCAAAGCCTGCACAGGCCTGACCCTTGCTTCTGTCCTCTTGAAGACCAGTAGGTTGAGAGTCATTAGCTCAAAGGCAACGCTTGTAGGGATAGGGATGGATCTTGGATATGTATGTGAGGCCCTTTGTAGTGCAAAACAGACTGGAAAAGAGAAGAGAAGAGGGTTGACAAAGCACATAGAACCAGGGAAATGGGGATCAGGAGCCTAGGCCGACTGTCCCCACATCATTTAATCCCAGCACAGAATTCCAAGGATTCTGAGAATTTGAATGTTCAGAATTGACCCACCAGGTCATGATTAAGCTGTATTTCTACATTAGGGAGGACAGATTTTTAAAAATAATTTCTTTAGCTTGATTAATAATTTTAAGTGTTTAGAAATATAGAGTGCAAGCCTTCATTTATTCTCAGTTGTACTTCTTGCCCATAAAAATGACCTCAGAGTATTCAAACTTCATGCATGGGGGCTGATTTCCCTCACAGTGCAAAATTGGAAGTTGTCAAACCTTCATAAGGCTTAGTCTGGAAACTGACGCAGCATAACTACTGTCATCTTCTATTGATTCAAGCAGGTCACAGGCCAGCGCTGATTAGAAGGGATTACACTAATCCATGAGTCATGGTTTATTGGGCATCATGAAAACCTCTCAGAACATACTTGGAAAGATTAACTGGTATATTAAGTAGTAGATCAGAAATTAATGTAGTCAAAACTTAAGGCATAACGATAGTTAGGAACCTGTTACAGCTTTTTTTTTTTTTATTTAAGCTTTATTTAAACATATGATGTAACCCCACCACCCTCACCCAACCCCTCTTCCCCCCACCCCCCTCAGTTTGTTTTATGACATTAAGAGTCTCTTTTGGTTTTTCTCCCTCCCGATCCCATCTTCTTTCATTTTTACTTTTCCTACCACCTTATCTCCCACCCCCGTTGCATCTCCACTTCCTCATATCAGGGAGATCATGTGGTAGTTGTCTTTCTCCAGTTGACTTATTTCGCTAAGCATAATACGCTCCCCTAAAGATACAAATGTAGTGATCCGAAGGGGCACGTGTACCCGAATGTTTATAGCAGCAATGTCCACAATAGCCAAGTTATGGAAAGAACCTAGATGTCCATCAACAGATGAATGGATAAAGAAGATGTGGTATATATATACGATGGAATACTATGCAGCCATCAAAAGAAATGAAATCTTACCATTTGCGACGACATGGATGGAACTGTTACAGCTTTTTAATTGTGAGGTAAAAAGTATCAAGAATGAAGAGGGAGATTTCATTGCCCTTCAGTTAGAGGCCATCAGGTGGTTGAACAAAGTTGGGTGTATTGACTTTTTGCAACAGGAGGAATTCCACACTGTGGTGAAGAATCATGCAGCATTTCAATAAGAGAATATTAGGAAAGACTGTAGATTTGGTCTTCTGTAATGTGATTTTGGCCAGAGTGTTTAAGAATGGACTCAGTGTTTCCAGGAACCAGGGTAGTTCTAGGATTTGTATTTGTATTTCTTAGGGCTGCTGTAACAAAGTTTGACAAACTGGGAGGTTCAAAACAACACAAATGCATGTTCTCACAGTTCTGGAGGCTAGAAGTTGGAAATCAAGGTGTCAACAAGGCTATTCATCTCTGAGCCTCTAAGTAGAATCCTTCATTGCTGCTTAGCTTCTGCTAAAGTGTTCTCAGAGTAGCCTTAGAT
>ML108458.1:0-54794 GCA_003697995.1 Taxidea taxus jeffersonii
CCCAACATCCTTGAACACGTGATAATTTTATGTGTCAACCTGACTGAGCTAAGGGATTCCAGACAGATAATAAAACATTATTTGTGCATGTGTGTGTGTGCGTGAGTGCCTCTAGAAGACATTCGCACCTGAATCAGTAGACTAGGTAAAGAAGATTGACCTCAACAGTGACTGGACATCACCCAGTCTGCTGAAAGCTTGAATAGAAAAGGATAAGGAAGGAGTTCACTTTCTGTGCTTGAGCTAAGACATCTTCTACTGCCTTCTGACCTTGGTGCTAATGCTTCTCATGCATTCAGGTTCAGAGTGGGATTTGTGGGATATATGCCATTGCTCCTCCTACACCTGCTCTCATCTCTAATTCTCCAGCCTTTGCACTCAGATTTACACCATCCATTGGCTCCCCTGGTGCCCGAGCCATGGGATTTGAACTCAATTACACCACTGTCTTTCCTTATTCTCCAGACTGCAGACTACAGATCCTGGGACTTCTAGGCCTCCAAAATCACATGAGTCCATTCCTATAATAAATATCTATAGAGATATCTATATATTTCTAGTTAGGTAGGTAGACAGAGAGATAGGAGTTGGTTTATGTCATTTTATATATTCTTAGTTCTGTTTCTCTGGAGAACCCTGCCTAATACATATACAGTTAGTATTATTTTTTTAATTTTAGCCATAATTATGATTCTGAGTGGTCTCTCAAAAATTTTCCAGCTTCACTGAGATATAATTCATAAGTAATGCTGTGTAAGTTTAAGGTGATTTGATAAAGGTATATGTTGTTATATGATTACCACAATAAGTTAACACTTCCACCACCTCAAGTAATTGCCTTTTGTGTGTGTGACTGTGGTGAAAGCATTTAAGATCTCTCTTAGCAACTTTCATGCATATAGTACAGTATGCTTAACTAGAGTCACCATGCTGTATGTTAGATCCCCAGAATTTATTCATCTTATACATGGAAGTCTGTAACCTTTGACCAGCATCTCCTCATTTCCCTCTCCCCTCAGCCCCTGACAACTGCCATTCTACTACAAGTATAGCTTTTCAGTTTCCTAAATTATTGACATCTCCTTAGTTTTGACATATTTTATTTCCATTTTTGTTTAAGGTTTTTTAAAAAAATTCTTTGATTTCTTCTTTGATCCACTGGTTGTTGAGGAGTGTGTTGTTTAATTTCCACATATCTGTGAAATTTTCAGTTTTTCTCCTGTTATTAATCTCTAGTTACATACCACTGTGGTCACAAAAAATTCTTGATAGGATTTCAACCTTCTTAAATATGCCAAGACTTGTTTGTGAGCTAATATATGAGCTATTCTAGAGAATGTTCTGTGTGCACTTGTGTCTGTGAGGCTGTTGGAAGGAATGTTCTGTAAATGTCTGTTAGGTCCATCTCATCTGAAATGTAAGTCCAATGTTTCTGTTGATTTTCTGTCTGGAAAATCTAGCCTTTGTTGAAAGTGGGGTATTAAAGTTCCTTACTAATATTGTACTGTTGTCTACTTCTCCATTCAGGAGTATTTGCTTAATATATTTATTGTTGTGGTCCCTAAAATTTTTCATTACTGTCTTCACACTTGAAGAAGTTGTCACTTCCTCTTTTGTCTACTGACTGGGTTTATGGAGAAATACCTCCCGTCAAAGTGCTAGGGATTCTGAAATTCTGTCAGACTTTTCCTATGACTATGTCCCATACTTCCTGTTCCCTGTTGTGTCAGAATTCTTAAGTTCACATGTCTTCTCTTGATCCTGCAGGGCCTGGCCAAGTGCTGGCAGCCTCCCTTTTGCTTTCTTGAGGTCAGTGTAAATGTTCAACTTTGTGGTTTCTCCCAGGCCCCCAGAGTCAGGCTGACTCTTAATGGGGCATTCCCAGTGGCTTGTTTGTCCCCAGTGATTCCCATCCCTTGATGGAGTCTGTGATGCAGCTAGTATATCTGAATCCTCTGACACCCTATCGAGCTCTATCATCCCCTCTCCCATCTGTCTCCCACCTCTGTCACACAGCACACCTCAGTATAACGAGTGGGGCTAGAAAAAAGTAAGCCTTTTTAGCAGTATCTTGTACAGCTGTAGAAGCCTAGCACTCACTGACACCCTCTCACTTTCCCATGTGGGAGAAATCATGGCCTGAGAAGATCTCTCTTGGCATTGAGCTAAGAAGCTTGGCGGAAGGGTGATGCAGATAAAGGAATCGGGTTCTTTTATCGTCTTCAGCACATCCAACCTCTAATGTTGTTTTTTCAATAGTGTTCTAGAACTTTGATGGCCTCCTGAACTTCCACAAGGATCTCTTGTCCATGGGTAACTGTCTAAATCTGTGTTCTTTTTGGAGAAGTTGGTAGAAAACTCTTATCCCACCATGAGGATGACATCATTATCCTCCTCCATATGGTTTTGAGCTGCATTTCCGTAATGCAAATTTTAAATGTGGTTACTGGTTCTTTGCTTACTTTCTTTGAGGAAATGAATATCTTTTGCTTATTTTTAACTGAGTTATTTATATTTCCATTATTAAGGCAAGAGAGTTTTTTGTATATTCCGTATTCAAGTCCTGTATGAGTTGAAATAGCCTTTCCATTCTGCAGGTTATTTTCTCACTTTCTCTGCTTCGTCATTTGGAGCAAAAAATTTTCAGTTTCAAGGAGTCCAATTCATCTACTTTTCTCATTATGCTTCTGTGCTATATCTAAGAAACCATTGTCTAAACCATGGTCATTAGTACTCATGTTTTATTTGACTTCTTTTCGTTTTAGCTCTTACATTCACATTATGATCCATTTGACATAATTTTTTACATGATCTAGCCAGGAAGAATGGGGTAATTCTTTCCAGTATAAGAAGAATGCCAGCTTGGATTTTATGAATAATGATGAGCCATCATAATAAGTCAGAATACAAGCTTCCCATATGCCCACTGTGGGAAGTCCCTCCAGTTTAATTTACATCTATCACAAACATGGTATATTTAACAACTGTCTGGCTGTGACTACACAAATCTCAGAAAATGGAGAATCATTAAAATCTACACTAAGTTTATTTTTTTCAAAATCACTTCCTTGTATAATGTAACCAATGTCTTCTTTTAATCATTATATCTATAACCTCAAGTGACCCTCTTTCCCAATTTTTCCAAATAAAGCCCGCCTATTGTTCCACCGACAAAATGTTTTAAATGCCTACTCTGTGCCAAAGCACTGTGTCGGCTGAATGGGTGAGAAGTAGGGTGTTGAACGAGGGGAGGGGAGACAAGGGCGACAAGGCATTCAAGAAAAGTAATAATGTGTAATCAAAAGTGGTAACCTCTATGATAAAAGTGTATTCATAGATAGAAACTGATTTAGGACCAAGAGTAATTCATTCTGTTTAACTTAGTTTCCTCCTCTTCCAATGTTAATTTAGGCCTTCGTGAACTTCGTTTTATTTGAATTATAAGGGCGTATGTGGATATAGATATGCTGTGCTATGTACTTCTGAAGATAATTAGCTGGAAAGAAGGAAGCAGTGAGACAAGAGCAGAAGCAGTGAGACAAGAGCAGAAGCAGTGAGACAACAGCAGAAGCGAAGAAATTAGTACTAAGTGTGGGGTGGTAACAGGTGTTTGCACAGCACAGCACCAGCACACCTGGGACTCATTTGTATTAACTGTATTCCTGGCCAACTTGTGAGCTGAGAGTGGAGGGAGCTACAAAATGCCTCCACAGACTAATAACAAGCCACAGAACTGTGACTGATGTGTCCTATCTCCCAAGAACACTGCTTTCCAAAATGGAAGTGAAATAAGTCAAAGAATGAAGCCCCAAATATGGAAGGTGCAGACATGAGGCTTAGAAGATTTTGTTTATTCTTTACATTTTTTGTTGCTATTGTTTGTTTGCCCGCTCCCCTCAAATAGTCCAGCTCAACAGAACTCCAACTATACCTTACCTTGCTTTGCATAGGAACATCCTTCCATCCTAAGGATTACACTGTTCACAGAGTTCTTATCATTCGAAAGGCAAGGGCGTAGCAATATTGGCTACGTTTATATGGATCATTAAAGTTCTTTGCAGTTGGCAGCAGCTTTTTTATTTTTGCAAATTCTCCATTTGAGACAGCCAACACAGATAGATATACAGAACAATGTGACATTATTTTACATTCCATTTTCTCTAGGTGTAATGATAGCAACTTCTCAGAAACTTTCTCCCCCGGTGAGAAAGGACAACTTTGTCTTAGTAGTTACTTGAGTTGCCTTAGAAACCATTGTGCTGTCTGAAAAGAATAGTTTTATCTTCAGAGAGAGCATCTCACAATACAGTGGGTTATAATTTTTCATGAAAGCAGGAAAGTAATTATGTTTTCCATTCTGGGGAGGGAACAAGGCTTGGGTAACACAAAAAAGACAGAAAAGGATGCTTCGCTAAAGACAGTCTCCCAAAAGTGTAGTCAACAATTATTGCTGAAGAAGAGATCCTTAGAGGGTTTACTGAAGCCACTTTAGATACAGGGTACGTAAAGCTTGTGCTTCTTTCCGGGAGCAATTCTAGACTTTGCATGTCAGAGACATCCTGGTAAATATGATGAAAATTATTGGTTGTCTCTCCAGAAAGAAGCATATGCTTATTTGCACATAAGAGTCTGAATACCATTTTAGGCATCAGGAAAGAGTACCTGAGTCCCATGAATAAATCCTGGATTCAAAATATTTGACTTTTGCGGCCCCTGGATGGCCCAGTTGGTTAAGCAGCTGACTCTTGGTTTTGGCTAAGGTCATGATCTCAGGATTGTGAGATCCAGCCCCACAGTGCGGACGAATAGGGGCAGATTCTCCCTCCCTCTGCACCAGCCCCCGCCCCGTGCACACTAGCACACACACTCTCTAAAATAAATAAATCTTCAAAATGCTTGATCTAGGATATGCACCAAGGAAGGCAATCCTAAGATTACTGGGTTTGCATAAGGTTATATGAAGACCTGACAAATATTATAGGGTTTAAGCTTAAAAAAATAGATGACTTACAGTGAGTAGGGTGAGGATGAAGGCAGGGCAGGGGTGCCTGTGGCACGCTAAATGACTTCAAATTATAAAAGGACTATTTCATAGAATTTGCATGGGTTCATGCCTGCATGCAGCTTGAGATGGTAATATAATCACAGGTCACATTTATCACAGTGTGACAGGTAACATCGTAAGTATTTACATATAGTAATTTTTTTTTTTTTACATTCGCAATGGTTCTGAAAGGTCGTGTCATGAGATACAGAAAGAAATAACTTGTTCAAGAATTTGCTCTAGAAAGGGACAGTGCCATGATGTTAAATGAGAGAACTGGCTTAGAGAGATCATGGTATCACCCTCTTCTGCTGTACAACCTCACTAGTAGAACGTGTGCTGGACAAAATTGCTGCTCAATAGAGAGAAATGTTTGATTATAATTAGGCCGTCTCACCATAATTTTCTTTTCAAACACTGTCATGCTTTTCATGTTACTATGATGCTAAAATTGTTAGGAAGAATTCACTCATTACCAAAGTTCTGAATACCTATGTAAGATTAGGAAATCTGTTCTAAAAAGTTTTGATAAAATGTACTTCTCGAATCAAATGGGCCTCTTGTTTCTCTTTGGCAAGAATTCTATCAGTTCAGTTTTCTTCATGGCTATGTCAACTCACTGTAGTTTTTTTTTTAGTCAGTGTTTTGGCAATTGTAGCTACATGTTTGCATGTTAAAATATATTATCATACAATTCTTTTCAGAATATTCTTTTATACTTTTATATCTCGTGGCATTGGTAGTTACATCCTTCTTTTCTTTTATAATATTGTTTGTTTTGGTCATTTTCTTTGACCTACAGCTTCAGAATCTATTTCATTAGATTTTTTTTAACTTATCAGTGTTTGTTTTCCTTTTCTTTCTCATCAATTCCTTTTTGTCTCTTATTTCTTTGCTTGGATTTAATTTATTTTCCTTTTCTATATTTTTTTAAAAAGATTTTTTATCTATTTATTTGACAGACAGAGATCACAAGTAGGCAGAGAGTCAGGCAGAGAGAGAGAGACAGAGAACAAGAGAGGGAGGAGGAAGCAGGCTCCCTGCTGAGCAGAGAGCCCATGCAGGGCTTGATCCCAGGACCCTGAGATCATGACCTGAGCTGAAGGCAGAGGCTTTAACCCACTGAGCCACCCAGGTGCCCCTCTTTTTCTATTTTTTAAGTTGCTCACTTGCCTCACTAATATTTTAGCTAATTTTTTCAATATAAGAATTTAAATGTTCCTCTCCCTTGGGCTATTTTCATAGCTACATTATACCAATATTGATTTTTTTTTCAATATGCCTCGGTTTAAAATTTTTTTAAATTCCACTCATTTCTTCTCTGACCAGTGAGTTATTTACAAGTCTGTATTTTTAAACAAAAATATATTTCTGCTATTGATTTGAAGCTTAAGAGTCAGAGACGATAGCTGGCAGGTTATCAATTTTATTTTGTAGCTGAAATCAGTGTGCATTCTCTAATTATTGGGTAAAGAGGTCAACACTTGCTTATTGAATTGACCTTTTGACTATGTTTATAAAATAGTGTACATCTTGGGGCACCTGGGTGGTTGAGTCAGTTAAGCATCTGACTCTTGATTTTGGCTCAGGTCATGATCTCAGGGTCATTAGATTGAGTCCCATGGCAGGCTCCATGCTGAGTGTGGAGCCTGCTTAAGATTACTCTCTCCCTCTTTTTCTCCCCTTCCCCTACTCAGGCTCTCTTTCTAAAATGATAATAATAATAATAATAATAATAATAATAAATTAAAATATAAAATAATAATAATAAATAAAATAAAATAGTTAATATCTTTACTGATTTGTTTCCTCTGATTGACCTGTCAGATACCTAGATGCATGTGTTGTATCTCAAACTCTAATAGCCATCTCCTTTATAATTTAAAAATCTACCTTACTGATTCATATATGTTGAGAATAACTACATTATCCTAGGAATTGAATATTCCCATATTAAATAAAGATTTTTCTCTGTTAATAATTTTTATCTTAAATGTAATTTTGTCTGACATTAATATATTCATTACAACTTTATTGTATTTTAGTCAGTGTTGTTCTGGAATGGGTATTTTCTTCTTTTTGCATTTAATATTTTTGAGTACTCATAGCATATATTTGTACTTTTATATATAAACTGACAATATTTAGATGTTTTAAATGGATGCTTTAGCCCTATTTACATTCTTTGTGATGATGTATTTGGGTTTACTAATACTTTGCTAATATTTACTTTATGGGCTGCAAAGTCTTAGCGGAGATGTTATTACCACCGTTGTCATTACATGTTTTTTAACTCAGAGTGTAGATTCAGAAGGTTTCCCTTAGCTGTTCTTTTTACTCACCCTTAGCCTGCACTTTCACTATGGATGGAGTCCCTGTAGGTATCCCAGCTTTATTCAAGAGTTTATTAAGTTTAGCAGCTGGGTCCAAGGCCTAGGACAGCTATGTGCCGGTTAACCTTGTAGGCGGCATTCGCCCTGAAGATACTTTTGACCTCAAGTTCATTTAGTAGTTTCGTTTCAATTGTTTATTTGCCCTTGGGAATTGATATTTCCCTGGAGAATCTGAAAACTATCTCAAAGAATATGTGTGTTATAGTTTAAGAAAATCTGAATGTATCGAGCAAAAGGATTTTACTAAATGTAACCTGTCTCGTGGTGAAGTAGAATTCTATCTGCGACTGCTTCACTTTTCTTTGAATTCTTTTTACAGACTACATCTGCCCCATACAAAACCCTTCCCAATCCAAAGCCATTACTTGACTGCTTACTACATTGTTCTCACAGGAATTAGGAACACACAATGGCATATTAATTCTAATGACAAAATTTGCAATAGGTAACCTGCATAATCTCACTTATTGTCAACATGCATCATTGACAAATATTGAGCCTTTTGGTTAGTGTTGACCTACCATTTTGGTGAGGAAATTTGTGGCTCTTAGACAGAATGATGCTAATAACTCAATTTAGGAAAAGGACATGAAATGACACTTGAGCTGGTCCTTGGATATATATTTCTCTGTGGTCATTTATCTGTCATTTGTTTAATACATTTGTAGACTTGGGAGAATCAACCTTATCATCTTAACTTCATACATTTGAATCACTTGTGGTTCTTTAAAAACATACAATTCTTAAACTCCATCTCCAAATATTCTGAATAACTTTTTCAGGAGTAGATAGAGTCCAGAAGTAGAATATTTAAGGGAGAGACCTGAGTGTAGGTCACTTTTAGAAACTTCATGGTTGATTCTGTCATCATGTAGGATTAAAAACCAGTGATTTAAGCAATTCATTTAGGGATTTCTCATCTGCAAAAGAGGACTGTGGACTTAGGTGATTGGTAAAATAACTTCCTAATCTTGTGTAATTTTCCCCCCATTCATAGATCTTTATAATTTGAACAAATCTCTGAATAAAAGATAATTTTGTCTCAGAAAACCACTGTGTCTCTTTCAAACCTTTCGTAAATGAGGCTATGCCCCTTTCTGGTGTGCTTCTGTTTCAGAGCATACTGACATTTGTCCTGAAACTGGAATGAATCTTACTCTGTTTTAAGCATAAGAGTGGGAAGGGAAATATACAAATTATAAAAAAGAAGGGTTGAGGAGAAAAAAGGATGAAGGGCATTATTTTTTTATATTACATTAACAGTACACAGATCCAGGGCTCTTAGACTTTGCTTCTTAGACTTCACTATTTAAATACACGCAGAGAAAAAATAATCACTCCTTTTCCCCCCACACATATTCAAGGTGTTACATGAAGTTAAGAAACATTTGTCATCTTCATTACTGGTATTATTAAAGAGGAATGGTGAATTATTTTTCTTTCTTTGTGACAAAATATGACATGAGCTAGATGCCATGATCTTTGAAGTGAGTAATCAATACAGAGGCTTAAGGCACGGGTTATGTCCAGAAATGTTTTAATTACATTACCAGGCTTTGTCATCAGTATCAAGGAGGGGTGAAGCCTTATCCCCATTTAGAGTCTACCTAACTCCCTAACATTTTGATTCCCTCCTCTGGATCATGAAAGATCATATAAGAAGAAACGGAGACAGCAATAATTTGGCTGTCATACAAATGTACACCTGGAGTGTACAATGTCTTCAATTTTATGTTGGTTTCATGGGAATTCATGTTCTTTGAAAGGATTTGTTTAACAGTAAGACACCTATGAGCAGATAAGACATCAGGCTGTCTTCAGGAACATTTGCAATGATCATTTAACAGTGACAAAGGATTCCATAAAGATAAAAGTATAAGGATTTTTCTCATCATCAATATTGAATTGTATTATAGTACTAAATTCAGCAGCACATGCAATTTGGGACATTAATGATTCATAACTTGGCTTGATTATATTTAGTACCATTTTTCATAGTATCTCAGTCTCTGTAGCAGAGAAGATTTAACTTCTCTAAAAATAGATGGTTTCTTTTTTTTAATATTTTATTTATTTATTTGACAGAGGGAGAGATCACAAGTAGGCAGAGAGACAGGCAGAGAGAGGGGGGAAGCAGGCTCCCTGCCAAGCAGAGAGCCCGATGCGGGGCTCGATCCCAGGACTCTGAGATCATGACCCAAGCCGAAGGCAGAGGCTTTAACCACTGAGCGACCCAGATGCCCCTAAAAATAGATGGTTTCTTAACACAAACTGATAAAAAATAGAACAAAGATATTTAGTCTATTCACATGGGCCTTATTCCAGAAAATAGTGTACCATCAATGAAACCAGATTTGTGATCAAAATTCGAGATTGCAATAAAGGAGATTTTTTTAACCCTAAGGATACAGAAATACACAAAATGGAGTTCCCAGAGGATCATTTCTAGACCAGCTGGAGTCAACACTTCAATAAACTATTTAGAAGAATATATACACAAAAAAGAAGGTTGACTATAAACAGAACTCAGATGTGATAATTTTGGAAAATACTCATTAGAATACAATCTATAAACTTGATTTCCTTATAAATAAAATTGGAATGGTAATTGTAACTACATCATATGACTGCCATAGGGTAGAATGAGATATCAAGTATAAAGCATTTAGAACAATGCCTGAGACATAAATGCTAACAGCAGTGGTGGTGGTAAGGATGTGAGAGGAAAGTGCTCCTTAATTTGAGATCCAAGTATGGGCTTGATGGAAATTTACAACTGCAAGTAATCCTTTTTACACACCTACATATTTTTCAAGGTGAGGGTCCAGATCTTTCCTCATTCTTTAAGTGTCAGTGGTCCCAAAACATTAAAACAAAATAAAACCCTGATGTATTATCTCATGATGCTATATGAAAATTAAAATGGAAAACAAATGTTCATTTAAGACACTTAATTTAACAACGTGGTATGTGTTGTGATGAGCACTGGGTGCTATATGCAACTAATGAATCATTGAACACTACATCAAAAACTAATGATGGCTAATATATTGGCTAAATTAACATAATAAAAAGTTTTAAAAAAGATGAATAAGAACCAAAAAAAAAAAAAAAGAAAAGGAAAAAGAAAACTACTTCTTTATAAAACCTATGAATGGTCATATAAATAAAAATTATCAACCATAAAAGTGAACTGAAATGCTCATAGCTTCCTTCCTAGAAACAAAAGCCAGATGCTCCACTACTACTTTCCAACACCTAGCATATGAGGTCTTAGTAAGAAGGCATTCATAACCAAAATGCAGAGAGAACACATCTTGGGAAAGAGCCTTACATTTAGAATCAGAAGGCTTGAACTGTCTCTCAGCTAATCTACAATCTTAGGCAAGCTACTTAATTTATCAGAGTCTCAATTTGTCTCAAAAACAAGAATAAAATTAATTAACTGAGCCACATCTCCCTCACAAGGTTCTAAGAATATAATACATGAGAATATATATGAAAATTTATCTAAAACTATTAAGTACTACAAAATAGGGATTGTTGCTATGAATAGTAAGAGCAAAATATGCCCATTTTCCCATCCTATGGCCAGTACAATATAGTAATTCCTTGAATTATGGGTATCAGATAGATATAGTTTTATCTTGGTCCACTACATATCAGCAATGCAATCTTAGGAAAATTACTTAAACTTTCTTTTAAGCCTTTGTTAGATCACATGTTCAGTGGGGGCAATGATAACAGATATTAAAGAGGGTTGTGTTATATAAGAGGACTGGTGCTGTGCCTGATGCATACATGTTCAAAAAATATGTATTACCCACTATTATCTTTATTGCCCTCATACAGAAATATCATGCAACTGTATCTAGTATAGCTTCCTCATCTGGAAGACATTAGGTTACTACTCACAAAGGTGTTGTGAATATCAAACACAAGCACTGATAAAGAGAGAATACAATATAAATATAAGAAACGTTAGAGAGAATTACCATATCTTGAGCACATATGACTAGAAATTCCAAGCAGAGCATTCAACACTTCAAATCGTTTAACTTCAAAACAACCCATAAGTTATATCCATTTAAAAGATAAAGACACTGAGATGATGATAACGGAAGCAATTTGGCAAATCCCGAGTTAGAATTTTCTTTCTGTCCTCAAGACGTGAATCCATTCACTATAAGATAAAGCACCATATGTCTCCAGTTACATGGATTTCCTGTTTGAGACATTATTTTCCCACAAGTCATTTTAAAAATGTAGTCATCCTGACACATTTTAGCCATAGCCCTGATCATTATCTTACAACATCCCACTTTTGTCCTCATTTCATGTCTTTTGTTAAAAATGGCCTTCTTTAAACAACTCCTCAGGTCTCAGACAATCCATAAATACCAGTTGGAAGGTGGATATTCAATTCTATATGTTCAGAAGCCTTAGCCAACACCCTATTCATTCTGAGTAACCTCCTCTTGCCTAAGTAAACCTAAAATCTATGTATTATTTTTCTACCTTTATGTTTAAAAACCTTGTATGCTCAGACATAAATCTCTCACTTAATATAGCATAGTAAGTCAATTAACTAGAAATTTGTATGTTTGTGGCTGTAGAGAAAAGCCAATGATAAACATGGTATTTAATTACAAGAGATCTACTACTCTATATAAAGAATGTCGGGGGAGAGAGAATGAAGGATAGGACATAGAGGCAAGTTAGATGTGGTGGACATTGAGGGATTTAAATTCTACCCACCATTCTTAATCTGTTCAAAAACTTTCAATAGTTGGCATTTTTGTTACTGTTGATGCTGTCATCATCATCATCATCATCATCATCATCATTAATTTTGTATTGAAAGACACTGAAGGTAATAAAAATCCCAAGTAGAGTTAAAGAAAAGTTGATTTTTTAAAAGCACTTGAGAGTTAGTTGCCAATATGATGGCCACAGATATTTTAGTATTCATTTTCTAATGAAGATTTTGTCAAAAAAAAAAAACCAAAACACAACTCTTAATACAAGAATAAAAAGAAAACCCAGCACTGATGCATTGCTATAGCTAACCTTAGCCTCCACTCCATTTTTTCCATTTTTCCCAATAATATCCTTTATTATAAAAACTTCAAGTCTAGAAATATATTTTACATTGGGTTTTCAGGATTCTTCAGTCTCCTTTAATCATCTTAAGTCTTTTTTGTGGCTTTCATGACCTTAACATTTTTGGGAGATTACACACTAGTTATTTTGTGTTATGTCCCTTATCTTGGGTTTGTCTGATATTTCCTTTTGATAAGATTAAAGACAAGCAACTTCGGGAGAAATATCACAGAGATAATTCTGTGTTTTTCCCGTTGCATCCTATCAAATGGCACATGAAATTGATTTGCCCTTTTACTGGTGATATTAGCTTTGATTCTAGGCTTCTCTGCTATAAAATTACTTTTTTTTCTTTTGTAATTAAGAGGTATTTTGGGGAGAAGATTTTCAGGACTATGTAAGCATCCCAATCCTCAAGCTTCCCATCATCCATCCATCCTTCTGTTCTCCCTTCCCGCCCATTCCTCTTCCTTCTTTCCTTCCTTCCTTCCTTGGTATGGCAAATATAGCATAGTTTTCCATATAAGTACCTCAAGCTCATTGTAGAAAATCTAAACAATACAGAACAGAATAAAATAAAAATACTAGAAATTCTTCCACTATGATGCAAACACCATGAGCATGTTGGTAAACATCCTTTTACTGACATAATAATTTTGTCTCTGGGTTGGATACTTTGTCTTCCAGATCCTTTCCTTTCTTTCTCTTCCCTCCCTCTCTCCCATTTTTCCTTTTTCCCATACCAGTATGTTTTCACAGCTTCCTATTATTTTAATGGATTATAATCTATTACTACCATTATTTATTTTGTTGCTAGGTTTGTCCCAGATTTGGTGATTGACTTATTCACAAAGGACTCTCTGTCCTTTTTTATGCCCCAGTCATTATTTCAATGTTTTATTTTCTGGCATAATGAGATGTTCTAGATTCATCTTGTGCTTCCCTCACCCCAGCACTAAAACTTTTTCTCCAAAGAGTCTTAGTGGTTTTTTTTTAAATTTTATTTATTTATTTGACAGAGAGAGAGATCACAAGTAGGCAGAGAGGCAGGCAGAGAGAGAGGGGGGAAGCAGGCTCCCTGCTGAGCAGAGAACCCAGATGTGGGGCTTGATCCCAGGATCCTGAAACCATGACCCAAGCTGAAGGCAGAGGCTTAACCCACTGAGCCACCCAGGTGCCCCGAGTCTTAGTTCTTTATACTGGAAAATAGTACTCAGAAAATGAGATCTGGGTTTTAGGTGGGCTCCTAGCTACTAGCATATCTCTGATCCCAGGTCCTTTTGGTGGCAAAGCTAGAGGACATATGGATGTATGTACATATTTATATACATTATATATGACATCTTTACAAACATGTACATTTTATACATATGCATTTCCACATGGTCCTACTCCAATGATGATCTAACACTACAGGTTTTCTTCTTTCCCATCTTTATAATTTCCTTCTCAGACAGTAAGAAATCTACCTCCCTTAAACTTACATATTTAATTATTTGAGCAATACCCACATATATGACCTATCTCCTATTATTACCATCGCCTATCTACAGGGAAATTCTCATTCCATACAAGTTCTAACTCTCTGTGCTTGCTCTCCTTCTAAGTGACCATCCTCTTTCCTTGGCTCATTTTCCAATCCCTTATCTGCTACTTTGGGATCACCCACTTCAACCTCTTGGGTCTCTTCTGAAGTTTGATGTAATTTCACTTCACTAATTGGGAGATCAGATTTTTGAATACTACATTTTCAATCTATTTCATGTTTCTTCAAGTACTATATAGAATAAACAAGCTTTAAGGCTTGATAATTATGGATAATATTAACAGTAGTGGCCACTTATGAGTGTTTACCCTACGCTTGGCAATGGGGTAAACCCCTGCTATTCATTTTCTTACCTAATCCTCATCAGTGCTTAAATCAGATATTGTTGTTGTTAACATCGTCATTGTCTAAGTGTTTCTGAGAAAATCCAGGCCATGTAACTTATGCGTGATGACTATAGCCCTAGCCCTTTCAAAGTTGAATATCTAGAATTTGAACCCGACTGCAAAGGGTACGTTAGAAACCACTGCAAGGGACGCCTGGGTGGCTCAGTGGGTTAAGCCGCTGCCTTCGGCTCGGGTCATGATCCCAGCGTCCTGGGATCGAGTCCCACATCGGGCTCCCTGCTCGTCAGGGAGCCTGCTTCTCCCCTCCCCTCTCTGCCTGCCTCTCTGCCTACTTGTGTGATCTCTGTCTATCAAATGAATAAAATCTTTAAAAGAAAAAAAAAAAAAAAAAAACCACTGCAATACTGAGTGTCATATGGCATCTGTGTTCCTATCTGGAAGGCAATATGACCAAATTAAAATTCCTGTTTATCTTTCTTCAGAGTTTCAGAGTGAAATTTTTATGAATAACTTCTTTTTTTTAAATAACTTCTTGATTGATGACTATATAAGTATTTTTGACAAAAGTAAGCAAATTAGTAAGCTTTGTAATAGGTTAACATTGAATTAGAAGCTTAATAAACCTCAAGAAAATAAACATTACCTTGGCAACAAATATGCAGAAATGCATTCTGTATTAAGGAATTTGGGATTCTGATGTTGCTAATGCCAAACGTCATGAGAGGGATAATATTTCTCGGGCCTTTCTGTGCTAGGACTATGAAATATCAGGGGCAACAAGGTTTAATGTATAATGAAATGGGCATTAAGAAGCTTGGACCCTGATCTAACTGCAATTTTTTAAAAGATTTTATTTATTTATTTGACACAGGGAGAGAGAGAGATCACAAGCAGGGGAGCAGTAGGCAGAGGGAGAGGGAGAAGCAGGCTTCCCACTGAGCAGTGAGCCCAATATGGGGCTCCATCTCAGGATCGCCTTGAGCCAAAGGCAGACACTTAACCTGCGGAGCCACCCAGGTGCCCCACAGCTCTGTAAATTTTTGACTCTGTTACCATATGCAAGCCATTTTTACTCTCTAAGCCTTAATTTCCTTATCTGCAAACTGAAAATTTTGAATTAGACTATAAAATCATATTGTAGCTTTAAAAATCCAACATTTAATAAAATACAAAATTTTACTGAGTATTGAAGCAGTGGCACTTTAAAAAATCATAAATATTTTTGTTACTAATGCAAATATTTGGTGGAAGTGCTCAGCTGGGCCACGGGTCCCTAACTTTAATTTTCTCTGAATGTATTAAATGCCTGTATGAGAGGTGCAGTGAGCTTGCAGTCGTTCTTCTATTTGCACAATGAATTCAAGTGTGGGGAATCTTTCAAAAAATTCTGGCATCTGAGCTCCATCACCTACAAATTCTTACTCAGTTGGTCTGGTGTAAAGCTCGGAAATGATCTTCTCTTTTTCCCACCCTAACTTTCTTCAAATAAAAGTGCCCCCAAATGATTCTGATTGATACCCAAGTTTGAGTACCTCTGTGTGAGAGTGAAAGGGATCTCTGCTTGTGGCCGTCTAACTAGGGAACCAAATTACAAGTCTCAACCTTTCAGTGATGCACAGCCTAAAGGGTGAAAATGCACAAACTGTTTTCTCAACAATCTAAATAACAATAACTTGAAAACAGTTTTGCTCAGCAAAATTTATAGTACTGATGTTTTTATTTTACCAATTTCCATTGGTTTGGTGAATATTACCTTTCAGAACACTCTCTTATTCTACCATTACCGAGTTTTCCTCATTTCTCCAATTTGTCAATTTGATACAAACAAGAGAGAAATCAGTTTGCAACAAAGGGTTCAGTTATTGTCACTCCAAGACACCTTTATGAGGCTTTTCTTTTTTTCTATTCTAAATAACTATATATACTTATAGTTTTGTTTTGTTTTTTTCTTTTTTTGTTATTTTTCTATATCATCACATTAATTTCTCTCGGGAATGAAGGTTGTAACCAGAAGATCACAGCACACTACTATAAGATATCACTCAGGGATTGATCTCTGGTTCAACTGCCCCCCCCCTTTTTTAAATGGTCAAGGTCACTGAAGCCCAAGGAGATGAAGTGATTAGTCCAAAAACCACCCAAGGAGTTTATCAAAACTAAAAGTGGATTTGGAATCCAGTTCTCTGGCTTCCAAGTTGAGTTTTCTTTCCAAAAACCATGGTCATTACATAAGATACTAAAGTAAACAACTCACTCTATTTTATTTATTTATACTTAAGAGAAATATATGGTGATGTTTACATCTGGTTGAATGTGGTCTTCTTTAAACTCTGATAATATTATTGTAAACATCTTCAAAATTTCTCTTTTAGAAACTGTAGTAAGCACTTTATAAGACAAACATATTCTAATTTCATTACTTTCTAATTATAAACAGAATTTTATTTAAACCAAACTATTTTTACAATCTTTAGTTGCCATGGATTCTAATGACTGCATGATTTGCCATTTTTTTGTATATCTTCAATGTATGTTCTACTGTTTCTGAATAAAAAATTAATGGATCCTTAACATTATATTATTGAAAACTAAGTTATCATATATAGTATTCTATTTTTTATTTTCAAAACAACTTTTTTGAAATGGAGAACACCTTAGAAAAATAAGAGCTGTTATATTTATTATAACATCTGTTTCATTACCTTAAACACACATTAATTCTCTATCAGCAGGCAAGATAACTTGTTATTTATTATTTCATTTTTCCTTTGGTTGAGGGCCAAGGCTATTAAAGAAGATAATATGATCATTTAATAAGTCTATGCCAAGTCAACTGATAATATCAAAATTTTCTAGTGTGGAATGTCCTCTAATACTTTGTTTTTTTCATTTTTCAAAGTCCATTTCCTCAATAATGGTTTCCATTACCCCACAGACAGATTTGATTTCTCTTTCATTCTATTACATATAGCAAGTACTCTGATGTATTGCATCGAATTCTATTCAAGTGACAACTCTTAGGGGATGGACACATTCATATTTTACGTATGAATTTAGTTAATTCTTTTTATAAGATTTCTTTGAGAGAGAGAGAGAGAGTGTGTGTGCACAAGCAGGGGGAGGGGACAGAATCTGTAGCAGACTCCACACTGAGTGTGGAGTCCAACGCAGGGCTTGATGTGGGGTTCCCAGGACCTGGGATCATGACCTGAGCCGAAATCAAGAGCTGGCCATTTAACTGACTGAGCCACCCAGAGGTCCCTCATTTATTAATTCTATACATATTTATCTTATATCTAATATATGCCTTGTACTATTGTAAGCACTAGAGATGTATCAATAAATATGCTGACATACTCCTCACTGAGACAAACCTCTACTGGACATTTCTCAATCTCTTTCCAGAATCCTGAATGCCAGAATGCACACAATACACACACTACTACCCTAGAGATTTATGCATTATACACACTTCTTTAGTAGACAGTAAAAAAGGGGAAAGAAATGGTTTTACTTTGTTTTTTTTTTCCAGAATTTAAAGGACTTTTTCTTCTCACAACTAGTTTACTTTCTTTGTTTAAAAGATAATAGGTGTACACAGTAGAAATACATTCTTATATTCCCTAAAAGACATGCCACAATTTCATAGTAAACATATCTGTGCTTGACTCCTATTCCTAAACTTTTCTTTATGTCTAATCTTAAAAGATGATCAGTTACTAACATTATGAGTCTCGAATGGTTAAGATCATCCAAAGTTTATTGCCTAAATTTTCTTTTTTTTTAAGAGGATATGTACTATACTATCCATCCATTATTTCAAAGATCTCTGAAAAGCATCTTGTTCTGATTTTCTAAAGTGAGTTTCTGAAGTTTTCCAAAATTCCTTCTTTAGAAATGTTAGTTTTATTTAATATCCTAATTATTCTCAAGAACTATGCTTACAGAAGTGATCCCATACAGATCACTTGAATTCAATGCACTCTTCTGCATCAAACCTCTCTAGATAGGGCTTACAGAACTGTTCTACCTTTGAGTTCAAGAACTCAAACCATGAACTGGATATTGTGCCACAATGGCACAAGACACATGAAAGATGTTGTTTTGATCTTGAGGATTTTCTATGGTTAGCGATGATAAAATGATACCAATATAACATGGTAAGTGCTAGATAGTCAGTCTTTGGTTTCCTTGATTTGAGAGAGAGAGAGTACAACAGTTGTGAGCATAGGTCTAGAAAAAGACCCCTTGAGTTTGACTCCCAGCTTTGCCACTTACAAATAGCAAGACTTTAGACAGGTCACAAAGTTCCAGTTTACTCATCTCTAAAATGGGGACAAATATAGTACCTACATTTTAGAGTTCTGCATATTGAGCAATTTAGTGTTTTTAAACCCTTTATAACAATATCTAACATATAATTAGCTTCTATTAATATCAGCTACTTCCAGTCATTATTTTCTGTGTGTCTTCTACGTGTTATTCACTATGCCCAGTCCTATAGATAGCCAGAGCCTTGGCTCTCAGTCAAGTTGCTATCATAAGCAAATAAATGGACAATTATAATCTAATGTGAGCAGTTTTGTGTTGGGAGAATTACAGGGACAGTGAAAATATAAAAGAGAACTAAAAAAATGAGGAAGGAATGTGGCTCGAAAATGATGGAAATTGATGAGGAAATGACACTTGAGCTAAAACCTGAAGGCTATGAAAGTGTTTTAAATGAGAAAAAAGACATGAACATTTATGGCAAAGAAATTACTTCTGTGACAGAACCAAATACACAGTTTACCCTCTTTTTCATTTTTTCCTCTCAAAATTCACATTTGAATTAAGTAGCTTCAATAATCACTGACCAAATCAGATTTTTTCCCCTATTGGTTTTGTTAATTATTTTACTGAGTTTTTAAATTTATTTATTTATTTATTTATTTAGATTTTTATTTATTTATTTTACAGACAGAGATCACAAGTAGGCAGAGAGGCAGGCAGAGAGAGAGAGAGAGAGAGGAAGGGAAACAGGCTCCCCGCTGAGCAGAGAGCCCGACGCGGGGCTCCATCCCAGGACCCTGGGATCATGACCTGAGCTGAAGGCAGAGGCTTTAACCCACTGAGCCACCCAGGCACCCCTAAATTTATTTATTTACACATTACTCCTACCTTATCATCTATGAGAGATCTAATTTCCTCTCCTATAAGAGGAAATACTACAATGAAAAGCACTTCAAATAATATACAAGTTTCATCTATCCACAAGTAGGTCTCCAGGAATTTTGTAGCAGCTGTTAACTCTGGGCTGATAAATCACACTCACCTAGAACATCAGGAAATTCTCTTCTTGAAGGTGGCCCTCCAATACAGCAACACATTACATGCCATATAAAATTCCAGGTAATCAGTTCCCTCCCTAGAAACAAGACGATAGCCAAATCCTTTTCATTTTTTTCTTTCATTTTTTTGGTACAATTTACCATCATTTCTCCTGATATATATGCATTCATTCCAGTATCTACCTGCTCCAGGAGTGACCTTGTCATAGCATCAATTAATGCCAAGGCTCCCCTTCACTTCTCTTTGTGCAACTAGATGGACTTTCAAAGACTCACTTTCAAATTTAAAAACCTTTGTTTCTAAAAGGAGAGCTGTGCTTCCTCCTACCTGCTATTTTTAGGATCTTTTCTTCCTTACTCTGGAGTTTTCCATTTACCTTCCTTCCAGCCTTTGGGACAACTCTTCATTTTGGGATGATCACTACCTACCCACAAATCTCTATTTTTGCTAAGGTCCCACTAAGCATTCTTTGCCCCTCCCCGTCCACTTTCTTATTTAAATCCCCTCTCTTTGATTATTCCTTCATTTAATTTTTATTTAGTCTCTGAAGCAGATTACTCAGGTGTTATCTGCCTCCCTCTGCTTCTCTTTTCATAAGGAATAAAGTAGTTGGCAGTAGAGCTCTTTTCTCTTAGCAGTCAGCCAGCTCTTCCTAAAGGAAATTAACAGGGCTTCATTGTGCTACAGGCTCCTTTTCTAAAGGACACAGGAGGACATACCCACATCCTTGTTCTCTCCCTTTGATTAGCTATGGGAACCTAGAGCTAATCATTGTCTGTCCTACCTACAAGATCTCAGAGTTCCATTTCCCTCCTACTTATTGCTTTGTATAAATCTTACGGAAAACACCACACATAGTAAACTCAAAAGAAGCTGAAAGTAAATTGACTCCTTTCTGGTTCTCGTGACCCTGCTTCCTACCCACTATTTTTTCCAGCCCAGCATGAAGGTTGCTCAGTAGCTGTTTCCCCTCCACCTCTGGCTCAGGAAAAACAGATGTTGGGCTGACACTGAGACATCACAGTTTTGAATTCTGCTTTTTTGTTTGTCCAGATTATGACACATTCAGAAGCTGATAAAAGTACATCAATCTACTAAGCAAGACAGCTAATATCAGGAGACACATTTTTTCTGTTACAGGGATAGTTGTTGTGAAAAGTATCTGCAGAGCAGAAGATCAATAACTGGGATATCAATTCTTTTTCCAACTACTAATTCAGAATTGTATTACATTTTCCCATTCTAAATCTATCTCAGTGGTGAATTTTTATATGTTCAATGAGGTAATAAACATACTAAACATCTATAAGGCAATTTAAAAATTACGTTAAGTTACCTGAAGCATGCTCTAGGCTGCTTATGGCTTTGAACATTAAAAACAAATCATTCATTCCATAATGTTTATGCATTTTGATCCAAATGCCCTATCACTCTGAGAGGTTAAAGGCACATGTGACCTGGTAGCAAAGCAGAAGTGAAAAAGTCATTATCAGATTTGGGCCTTGTGCTCAAGTTTTATACTTTTGCCTTCTTCATATTAAGTCAGGAGCACATCTCTCTTCTATCACCCTAGCTTTTCCTTCTTCAACTCTTTTCACCTTTCTTTTCTTTCTTCTTTTTTTGTTTTTAAGTCTTCTAAAATTGTGGAACTTGGGTATTAAAATCTATAAATTGCGTATCTATAGCACACTTTAAATTTTGTTTAATTTGGTTCAGTCTCATGTATGGATTGCTGTGGAAATTCCCTGATGTTTCAAGTGTGGGCATCCATTTCCATCCTTGACTGATTGTATCTCACATTGATGGGTTATCCACAAAGCCAGGTTTGGGTTTTTTTAAGATAGTCACTAAGGATCATCCATAGGCCAGTCCCCCCAAACATAAATTAATAAATTAATACAAATAAGACACCAAATTATTTGTTATAAATGCAGAGCCCTAGATCCTATCCTTAGAGATAGTGCTGATACCATTAAAAGACCCTGCATGGTCTGGCTCCCAACTACCATTTCAGTCTCAACTTGTCCTATGGCCCCACTCCATTCCTCATCTAGCCATGTTGTCCTGCTATCATTTCTTATGTCTGATATGCTCCCTCCTGTCTTAAGACCTTTGAATGTGCTATTCATCAAGAACAACACATTATTTTACTTATTTCTGATCTGATTCCACTGCCAGAATGTAAGAACCATGAAGGCAAGAATTTTACCTTCATCACTGTTGGTAATAAATAAATAATATACGAGGTGATGTTTTTTAAGTTTTCCCAGTGACCTTCTAGTTTATTTATAAGTAAGTTTTAAAAAAATATTTAACTTCTCTTGAACTTCAAGAAGGCAGAAGTCTACCCTGTTCCTCTCATTACAACGTGTGAGTTCTGACCCACCCTGATTTGACAACTATAGTTCCTAGCAAATTCATACTTATTCATGCAGATCCAAGGTGCCTGACTCGAATATGCTATACCACATAGACTTATAAATTAACCACCCAATATTCTACATCACTGGTTTGAGAAAGTAATGAAACTCACCTATGTATTTCTTTTGCATAATTGCATTTTTTTCTTTTTTAAAATTTTTACATTAATTTTTTATAAACATATATTATTAGCCCCAGGGGTACAGGTCTGTGACTCCCCAGGTTTACATACTTCACAGCACTCACCATAGCACATACACTCCCCAGTGTCCATAACCCCAACACCCTCTCCCTACCCCCCTCCCCCCCGGCCCCCCTCAGTTTGTTTTGTAACATTAAGAGCCTCTTATGGTTGGTCTCCCTCCCGATCCCATCTTGTTTCATTTTTTCTTTTCCTATCCCCCTAACCACCCCCACCATTGCATCTCCACTTCCTCATATCAGGGAGATCATATGATAGTTTTCTTTCTCCGGTTGTTATTTTGCAAAGCATAATACCCTCTAGTTCCATACACATCATTGCAAATGGCAAGATTTCATTTCTTTTGATGGCTGCATAGTATTCCATTGTATATATATACCACATCTTCTTTACCCATTCATCTGTTGATGGAAATCTAGGTTCTTTCCATAGTTTGGCTATTGTGAACATTGCTGCTATAAACATTCGGGTGCACATGCCCCTTTGGATCACTACATATGTATCTTTAGGGTAAATACCCAGTAGTGCAATTGCTGGGCCGTAAGGTAGTACATAATTGTATTTTTATTAGGGATTTTTATCAGTCTTCTAATTGAAAAGCCAATGCCATAGTAATTTTTATTAGGAGAATTCCATGTAATTTTGACATTCTTTTATGCCATGGATATTTTTAATTTGCTGAGTTGTGAATTATGGACCACTCACTTAAGCATCAATATCACAAGACTGTGTGGCCTAGGAGTGGAGATATTTCAATTTTCAACAGTTTTATCTAAAGTAAGACTATCTTCCTTTGTTTTTTTTTTTTTTAAGATTTTATTTATTTGAGAGACAGAGATCACAAGCAGGCAGCGAGGCAGGCAGAGAGAGAGGAAGAGGAAGCAGGCTTCCTGCTGAGCAGAGAGCCCGATATGGGGCTTGATCCCAGGACCCTGAGATCATGACCTGAGCCAAAGACAGAAGCTTTAACCCACTGAGCCACCCAGGTGCCCAAGACTCTCTTCCTTTGACTTAAATTCTACATTAAACAAGGTCACCTGCTTAGGAAAGATTTTTCTCCTACTGCATTAAAATACTGTGCACTGTTCAATTACTTAGGAATTATGTCTATTCACTGCAGAAATATCTTCAGGGAAACTCCAGACCCTTTAGTATATTTGCGGTCAAGTAGGTGTTTAGAGTAAGATGTGAATACTGCAGTGGCCAATTGATTTGTCTTGTCCTATTATTAAAGTTTCTGCCAAGACACCAGGCATATGTTGAAGATGGTGTTGATACTGGAAGAGGGCTGAAAATGGGGGAAAAAATAAAGCTTAATACTCTCCTAGGACAAAAGTTTTCTAGTGTGCTGTGAATTTGCAACTCTGAGGAAGGCTCTCTATATATCACAGTGTGTGTTTTCTGTATGACTTTTGACAGCAGAGGGATAGCATAATCTCCCAACTTACTGACAGTCAGTTTGGTTTTCTTCTTCCTTTAAGTCATCCCTGAGTCTCAAAGGGACATAACTAATATAACCACATTCAGTATCTATAAGAATATAATTATAGAGCATCAGGTTTAACACAAGCCAAGATGAGATAAGACAGATTAAAAAAAAAAATTCTAAATCACTCCCTAAGTCAACTGTTACTGTGATTTTTAAAATGTAATTCAATTATAGTGAAGCTATAAACTATTTTTCTAACAAATAATTAAAGTGGAATTTTCTCCAAAGCGTGTAGGAATCTTCTGTGATATTGATACCATTGAAGGGTGAGAGAAATTGGGGGCTAGCCTATGGGGCTACTGTGGTATAAGCAGAAAAGGAAACATTATTACTTTTTAAAATTCATGAGGATGGAATCAACCATCACATGAAAAAATTATAGTTTTTCTTAAATATTGTTTATTATTTGAGAATACAAGACTCTATGTTTTATCTTCAGATCCTACTTATGCTTTAGTGGAATCATTGATGGCTGAAATTTCAGTACCAAGGACAGTATCAAGGTCCTAGAAGGGGGAACTGTGCACAGACAACGACCACCATGCTGGATGCAGTTTTCTGAGTGACAGAGTGAGAAAACTGAAAGAGGGAAATGGAGTACAGTACAAAGTGATTTCACTATCAATTTGGGGAAATCTATGGAAATATCAGGGTGATCTTGAGGAATCTATAACAATACAAAAGGTCTCACTAAGCTATTGCCCTTAATGGAGTAAGGATATAGAGGGAATATAAACTTTTCTCATACCTTGATTTATTTAAGAGAAATATATAATAGAAACATTTCTGTATAATTTTTATAAGTTAGAATCCACATTAGAATACATGAAAAAATATATTGTATCTTAGACTATTCCAGATAAAATATTCTTCCCTGAACTCTGTGTGTTTGTGTAGCTTTACACATGATTCCACAGATATGTGCTTGTGCATCTTCCAAGTATCAAATTTAACACTGTTTCACTGTATAAAACTGACATGAAATATAAAGCCTATATTTTCATTAATCAAAAAAAATATATATAACAAGCAAAATTTTCATTTTGGCATGAAAATGTAGAACATTGTAAAATTTATTTTGTTAGTATTATAATAATTAAAAATGATGTATTGTTCATTTTGGCACTGTGTATGAATACATAATAATATTTTTGAAAGTACAAACCTCATATATTGGGATATCATTAAAACCATTTTCTAAAATTTATAAGAATCAGATAATTATATAAAAATATATTTAGAGCTTTTGAAGAAGGAAGCTACAGGAGTTTGTAATTTATTTAATTTTCATCATATTATAAGACTTTAGAGTTGGAAGTAGACTCTACAACTACCTAAATGAATTCACATAATTAAGATCAGTGTGTTTTGTGATATTTTTTCAGCACAGTGTCTTTTAAGAGAAAATAACCATAACTTATATCTTCTGAGCTCTCTTGAAAGGCACTTTCTCAAATATTACACATCTTCTCTATCACAGTAAATGGTACCATTCATTTGCTCAGCCCCCAAACTTAGTAGAAATCATTGATTCATATCTATACATAAATATCTCCCAGTACCTTCAGTAGCGACTATTGAGTATTTCTCTAGAATATGGTCAGTTCTCTCCATCTTCACTTTTGCTAACATAGCCTAAGTTACTGTCTTCCCCACTGGAATATTACAGATGTCACCAAGTTGGACCAACTGCTTCTGCAACTTACCCATTATAAATTCTTCACACATGGGTATGATCATTCTGTTAATGCATATCTAATTATACCATAAGACTGCTTAAAATCTTCTAGTATTTCATTTTATACTTGACATAAGTCAAAATGTTTATTTTTTTTCCTTTGTCCTGTAAGATCCTATATGATTAAATCTTTTTCACCTCTCTGAACTCATTGTCTTCAAACTTTCTTTTTGTCAACTACTCTTCAGTTATAAAGGTATTCCTAAAACATACTATGAGTGTTGCAACTCTAGGACCCTTAAATTTGTTTTCAATTCTTCCTGAAAACACTCATGCTCCATCCAAATTGTCATATGGCTGCTTCTTTCTCCTTATTTAGAGTTCAGCTAAAATACTGTAGCAAAGAGAAACCTACCATGACAATGGGTTCCACTGATTATCCTGTATCAGATAACCTGGCTATATTAACTTCAGAGCACTTATCTCTACCTGAAATCTATACCCTAACATAAACCCCAAAGTAAAAAAGATATTGTCTGCCTTATTCTTCACTGTTTTTTCTAACTCTAGAAGAGTTTCTGACATGTACTGAAAGATATAAAAAAAATAGTTGCTGAATAAATGTATGACTGTGACCCTATCTGTACAATTAATGACAAATATTTCAAGTTTCCTTCACTAAAAGAAAATAAAGGAGAAGAGGAGGATTTTATAATATAAATTTTAAAGGTAACACAGAGGAAAATAATAATTAAGGACATATCAACAGTCATTAAAGCTACTGAAAACCTCATCTACTAAAATACAGAAAGTTGTTTTTTTAATCATTACCAATTTATTTCTCAAAATGAATAAGCAGCATCATGAAGTAGTACCATCCCAGATTTAAATCCATCACTAGGTAATAATGGGTCAGGGAGGTAGACATGCTAAGACCCTTGACAAAACGTGTCATCCATTGAATAAGAGTCATTAGTGAAGAGGAGGCAACAATGCAGTATCAGTCAGTTGGTGGGACTTAGAATCCTAAAAGAATAGTAACCAATACAAAGAATGAGAAATCTGTTAAGAAATACTCTGTTAATAATACCTAAAGATCATACTCTTGAGTAAAATGAGTGTCATTTAAAGAAAGCCTTTTACTTTGATGTAGTCCCACTTGTATATTTTTGCTTTTGTTGCTTACGCTTTCCATGTCGCATGTAAGAAATCACTGTCAAGACCATTGCCAAGAAGTTTTCCCCTATGATTTCTTTTAGGACTTTCATGCATTTTGAGTCTATTTTTGTGTATGGTGTAGCTAGGGGTATACTTTGATTCTTTTGCATGTGGATATCTAGTTTTCCCAACATCATTTATTGAAGGGAATATCTTTTCCCCATCATGAATTCTTGCTCCCTTGTTGAACATCAATTAATTGTGTGTGGGTTTCATTCTGTACTCTCTATCCTGTTCCCTTTCTCTATATGTTTGCCTTTATGCCAATGTCATACATTTTTAGTTACTGTAACTTCTTCACAGCAAAGGACATGGATGAATCTTAAGGGCATTGTGGTGTGTGAAATAAGTCAGTCACAAAAAGACAAATACTAGTTGATTCCACTTATATGATGTATTGAGTTAAATTCACAGAAGCAGAGACTAAAACATGGTTATGGGTTGGGGGGATGGAGGGAGGAATGAGGAACTGTTGATCAGTGGGTAGGAATAAAGTTTCAGCTACACAGAATGAATTAAGTCTAAGTATCTGCTGTATGGTATAGTGCCCACAGTCACAATATGGTACTCTGCACTTGAAAAATTCAGAGGGTGGATACCGTGTTAAATGTTCGTACCATCAAAAAGGGTGTGGTCACAAGGAAACTTAGGAAGGTGATGGATGTGTCTGTTACCTTGATTGTGGAAATGGTTTAATTAAATTGTGTACATTATGTGTGTGCAATTATGTGTATATCAAATATACCTCAACAAAGCTATTTTAAAAGAATAGAGAAAAAAAGAAAAAGTTTTATCCAATATGCACATAAATATATACATACTCCTGTAATGAGAATATGTCATAAAAGGATATAAGCCAGAAATACACAAGATGGAAACCGAAGGAAGGATGGTATGCAAATGTGTGGCAATGTATGCTATTCAGAAGGCTGAAAACAGTGACAAAAACTTCTTAAGCTCCATTCAAGTTAGGACAGAAGGAAAATGAAGACCACTGATAAATACTACCAGAAGAAAGAAATAAAAGAGAAAGAAAACTATCATTTGGCTTCAGATTTCTATAGTAGTAGAAATAATCTTTCAATAGGGAAACAATATCCACTGAGGGTCTGCTCCATTCCACCTTGTGTAAGGCATTCTATAGAATGCTTTTGCATTCAATCCTCATAACAACCCTAAAAAGGACATGTCCTATTGCAATTATTCAAAGGGGAAAAAAAACTGTGAGGTAATAAGTAACCTGTCAAAAGCCATACAAAAAATTCACGAGATGCAAACCAAGATGTAAATAGAAGTGACTCCAGAAATTACATTCTATTTTGCCAATAATGTTAAGCATTCAAATATTTCTATTGACATTGATGGTATTAATGTCATTATTTTTAATATGTACCATGTGGTGAAAATTGTTTGGAAGGTCTGCAGTCAGCTACATTCATCTGCAACTCACCTGTAGTTATCATTAAAAAACAAAACAAAACTATTTTTATACTGTCCACTCAAGGAACCTGAAAATATGCTTTTTAACCCTTATAGGTGGCTTATTAAAAAACAAACCAAAAATGTGTAAGGGGATAGTCTCGAAAGTTTTAAGATAGCATGGAAAGGTTTTTTTTTGTTTTATGTTTTCTCCTAAGGAGGTCAGTGGCAGATAGAAGGCACCAACCAGCCAGGTTCAACTGGAACAACATAAAGTTATTGGTGACAGGTAGGAGGAGAAAGTAAGAAGATCCAAGCTTGATGTTAGCTAAAACTGACATGAAATTGATAAAATAGTTAATAATAGTTTGAACTGATATGGAGTCAGTGTTTAGAACTGAAAATGGTATTGATATAATTGTGTGCAGATAGCATCTAGAGAACTGCACTCATTTATGCATACACTCATTCATTCTACAAGTAGTTATTGAAAATTCACTGTGTTCCAGGTATTTGTTTAGTTTTGGGAAATGTGTACATTTGTCGCTGCCACTCATCACCAAAAAAATGCTTATTAATTCAATAGGGCAATGGACTAGTCAAATAACCAAAACTCTGACTCACAGGAGAAGACAATCTGTGTGCTGTGTTGTCTTTACTTTTTAAATTTTTCTGATTTTTGAGACTGTATGTTCCTGAAAAAAAAAATACAGTGTTTTTTTCTTTACCAGTTATTATTCCTACAACGCTGTTTTAGAGGTCTTTCTAGGTCATCTGTGTTCTGATCTCTTATTTTACAAATCCATTTATAAGCTATGAAGTGGAACATAGATCTGATTGTCCATATCTGTTGCCCAGCAGAGAACTTTCACTGAAGTTAACCCTAACTGTGGATTTTCAAAAATTCCCTCTGTTGGGGCACCTGGGTGGCTCAGTGGGTTAAACCTCTGCCTTCAGCCTCAGTCGTGATCTCAGGCCCCTGGGATCAAGCCCCGCATAGGGCTCTCTGCTCAGCGGCTTCCCCCGCCCCAACCCTCTGCCTGCCTCTCTGCCTATTTGTGATCTCTCTCTCTGTCAAATAAATAAATGATATCTTTAAATAAATAAATAAATAAATAAATCCATAAATCCCTCTGTCATAGAATAGATTATGGGATCTGAAAAAAAGGTTGGCAAAGGTGACCTCCAAGATTTTCTTATCCTGTGCCTTTCACAACATCAGACATGCTCATCTCAGTATTACTCCCTGGTGTTGGATTAGGACACACCGCCCATCTAACTGTTCAAACTATCTCTAGATTGCTCTTGTCTCCATGTTTTCCCACATTACCTTATCCAATCAGTCACCCAAAGTCATCTTGGAAATGATTTTTAAATCCCCATAATTTTTACTGATCTCAGTGCCAATTTCTTAGATTTCATTTTTAGTCAGGTCTTGTTCCTAGTTTCCTTTCTGCCTTAATATACTCCCCTACATGGGCATGAAATTACCCTTCCTAGAATAAATCTAAATGAGGTACATCCTCATGTTAAACTCTGCAGTGGCTTTACATTCTGGTTCTGAACTACCTTTTTGTTCTCATCTCTTATTCCTTGCCTGGGACTCCTTGAACCTGCCCCTTCTGCCAGTATACATACACACAAATACACCCTATGTGTTATTGAACCTAACATATATTTCCATTAATCCATGGTGTCTGACATGCTATTTTCTGAAATTTCCTTTCAGGCTCTGCCTGACAAGCTCCTATGTATGCCCATGACATAGTTCTAATGCCACCTCCCAGATGAAACTTTCTCTAAAGTCCACAGATCAAATGCTCTCTTGCCACTGTGTGCATTCACTTATTACAATAGTTTCCAGGCTTTGATAGGTTTATCTTCTTTGTCTTCCTAGGCGGAAAGCTCCTGGAGGTAATGAACTGTTATTTTCCTTGCATTTATCAAATACTCACAAATGTCAAATGAGGTAATTTGTTTTTAGTGCCAATCTGACTCTCGAGTACAATGACTGCTTCTCACAGTCTTCCTGTCCACTCAATAAAATGTATGTATAGTTCTAATTTAGCACTCAGTAAAGGAAGTAAGGAATTGTCACCCTCATTTTCTATACCTTATATCTTTTGCTCATATTTTGTCTCAGGGCAAAAAAGAAGAGCTTCTTTGTGAAGAAATTGCTATAGAAATATCTAAATGTTAAAAAAAAACTGTACAACTTTTTTTGTATGTTATTGCTTACTAAAAAAGTAACCATTTCCTTGGAAGTCATTGTGAAGGGGAAATAAAAAGCATGTCTCTGATGAATGTGAGAAGGAAAGATCTAGCTTCCAGGCAGGTGATATGAATTTGATTAACAGATAGAATCACACTATATACCATGAATGCTTTAAGGTCTATAAGAAGTAAAATGTGAAAAGTAATTCAAAATAGTGAATTGACAAAGCACTCTAGATAAAATACAAACAAAAAAAATTCCATAAAAACTCCAAAACAGAAAAGTTTTAAACTTCAGGCATTATTATAAATAGATATTCCCATAAGAGTTCCTGGAGATATATGTCAATAGATACCTAAGTATGTATCTATTACATACATAGTATGACTAAACTGTCATACCATTCCATGTATATACCATGTTTGGATATTTGAAGGCAGAAGTAGCTATTCAGCCACAATCCACATTAGTATTTTTCCCGAGACAAAAATTGAATCCTATCATTTTCCCACTTACCTCCTCAAGGTCACCCTATCAAATAAAATAAATATATTTATATATTTATGCCCTACCTCCTACCTCTAGGATACCACTTATTAAAGCCAAAAATATCAAGCTCTATTACAAAACTGTAATCATCTAGGTAGTATGGTACAGACACAAAAATAAACACACAGATCAATGGAATAGAATAGAGAACCCAGGGATGGAGCCTCAACTCTTATGATCAACCAATCTTTGACAAAGCAGGAAAGATTATCCAATGAAAAAAAAAGTCTCTTCAATAAATGGTGTTGGGAAAATTAGACAGTCACATGCAGAAGAATGAAACCGGACCATTTCCTTACACCATACACAAAAATAGACTCAAAATGGATGAAAGACCTAAATATGAGACAGAATCCATGAAAATCCTAGAGGACAACACAGGCAGCAACCTCTTTGACCTCAGCTGCAAACGCTTCCAAAGGCAAGGGAAACAAAGGCAAAAATGGGACTCCATCAAGATAAAAAGTTTTTGCACAGAAAAGGAAACAGTCGACAAAACCAAAAGACAACTGATAAATGGGAGAAGATATTTGCAAATGTCTTATCAGAAAAAGGGATAGTACCCCAAATCTATAAGGAAATATCAAACTCAACACCTAAAGAAAAAATAATCCAATCAAGAAATAATTGAATATAATAATAAAAGACTAAGAATGAAAAAGAAAAAAATAAAGCAGCATTATTGTTTAAAAAAAAAGAAATGGGGAGAATACACGAACGGACATTTCTCCAAAGACATATGAATGGACAACAGATACATGAAAAAATGCTCCACATCACTCAGCATCAGGGCTATACAAATCAAAACCACAATGAGATACTACCTCACACAAGTCAGAACGGCTAAAATTAACAAGTCAGGAAATGACAGATGCTGGTGAGGATGCAGAGAAGGGGGAACACTCCTACACTGTTGGTGGGAATACAAGTTGGAGCAGCTACTCCAGAAAACAGTATGGAGGTTCCTCAAAAAGTTGAAAATAGAGGCACCCTATGACCTAGCAATTGCACTAGTGGGTATTTACCCCAAAGATACAAATGTAGTGATACGAAGGGGCACGTGCACCCCAGTGTTTGTAGCAGAAATGTCTACAATAGCCAAACTATGGAAAGAATCCAAATGTCCACTGACAGATGAATGGATAAAGAAGATGTGGTATATATACACAATGGAATACTACTCAGTCATCAAAAAAATGACATCTTGCCATTTGCAATGACATGGATGGAACTGGAGGGTACTATGCTAAGTGAAATAAGTCAATCAGAGAAAGACAACTATAAGATCTCACTTATATGTGGAATTTAAGAAACAAAACAGAGGGTTATAGGGGAAGAGAGGAAAAAATAAAAGAAGACAAAATCAGAGAGGGAGACAAAGCATGAGAGAAACAAAAAGTGCTGCTGGAGGAGGGGGGCGAGGATGGAGTAAATGGGTGATGGATATTAAGGAGGGCATGTAATGTAATGAGCACTGGGTGTTACATAAAACTGATGAATCACTGACCTCTACCTCTAAAATCAGTAATACATTATATGTTAATTGAATTTAAATTAAAAAATAAGAAAATAATTAACTAATTAATCAATAAATGCCAAAAGTATATGTGATACACACACATACCCTACCTGGAAATCCCTCAGGCGGTACGGAGGGCCTTTCAAGTATGTATGTGTGTGTATATATATTTTTTTCTCAAGTATATGTGTATATATATATACACATATACATATATATACATGATATATATATATATTTGATTATGTCGTATACATATATGTATATATATACATGTATATATATATATACATATACTTGAGAAAAAAATATATATATTTTTCAAGTATATATACAAGTATATCAGTTGTCTGGTCGTTTCCAGGCACTCTACACCTCACTTTCTCTGCTCCAATTTGTATGACCCAAACATACTATGCTAGCCCACTTTTCTTTCACTTCCTGTTACATCCACCTCACCTTTTCTACCCAGAAATAAACAAATCTTATCTCAGAGTCACTTCATCCAAGAAGCCTTTGACATTCTCAGACACCCAGGTTTTGCCTGTCATTTATGTCCATTGTACTTTTTAACAAAATGGTATTAAGCATAATATTATTTCACATTGTCACAATTTTTGATGTATGCATTTTCAATGTATTACAAAGATACAGAGCTCATACCAGGAGCACTGGAGTTAAAAAAAATTAAAAGAACATATATGGCTCCTAAACTCTATAGTTTATGAACAATTGGGGAAAATGAACACTATATAAGCCATAATGATGACATATATACTTGAGTAGTAATGGAGTTAGGAGCATATATTACAGAAGTCAAGCCAAGTACGGGGTCAAGGAAGGCTTCCCTGTGAAAGTGATATGTAAATTGAAACCATAAGGATAAATTACAAGTAATGTTTTTGTCTAACACAAAGCATGATATGTGGGCAGCTCACAATAAATATTTTTTGAGTGAACAAAACAAATGGCAAAGTAAAACTTCTGCTCAATTTCCTGTATGATTTCTGCAAACTCTGGACATCTTTTTGAAGAAACTGAATGTTTAAAGGCCTAGGTTTTATCTCTTAGTTAAAGGTAAAAATATATTTTTAGCATGAATAATTTAGAGTAAAATCCTACAACAACTATGGCACCATATATGCTCCACTCCCACCTTTAGGCTACTACTTACTAAAGCCAGAGGTGTATTTGATAGGTTGAGGAGTTTTTAGGACTATGACAGTTCCTAAAAACTCATTTTTTCTTTGTTTTTAGCTATGGCATAGAAACAAAATGTGTCTGATTTTTTTTCAACTTGGCTGAAAACTTAATTAATTATTCTCATAAGGGCAAAGAAAATTGTTCTGTCTCAATTTTCCTAAAGATGCAATCACTTTCGCAGTCTGCTTTCTTGCTACAAAGAACCTGATCATCATCCCCCTGTAAGACACATCACCCATCTTGACATCCATCTGCAGAGATTTTTTGAAAAATTTCCCACTGACAGCTAATTCTATTTTGTCAATCTATTTAAAGGAATGGAGCTAAAGCTGTTTTAAAGAACCAAGCTGCTGCCACCCAAAGGGCTTGGGGATTTTTTTAGCTTAGTGCCTTAATCATTTATTTATTTGAACATAATGTGGCCCATGCCTGCCATTTTTCTAAAGAACTAATTCAGTAAGCATATGTAATCTGCCAGTAGGGACAAAAAACACACTAGTAAATCTTATTATCCACACATTTGCAAAAATGAGTTGGAAGATGTGTCCATAATACATGACAATATTACAAGCATATGACAGGCCTTTACTTTGAAGAGGAAAAATAAGTAGTACAAGGGATTGTGATGCACTTGTTAGTTCCATTTCCTGAAGAGTGATATTTTTAAACTGTATTTCACTGCACAGTTGGACAAAACTGCTATGCCTTATCTTCACTGAGGACAGAGATCTGCATCTTGTGCTCCACACTGGAGAGTGTACCAATCTCTCTCACTTCATGGCTTTTTCAGCAGAGTATTCTCACAATACCCTCAGTGATTTTGGGGAACTGACTTTATTCTTCAAAATTTTGTGTTCCTGATCTTCATTGTTTGATTGGAAAGTATGTGGGCTTTGCAGACACAACAGTCTTTTTCGAAATTTGGGTTTCATGTTCCAACTCTGTATTTATAAATTCTATAATTTTTATTGGGCTATTTAACCAAAGAATGTTCTGCATTTGTAAATTAGTAATTTGTAAAATTACAATTTGTAAATTGTAAATGTTATATGCCTTTATATGATATCCCTAGTTAGGTATAAGTGGCAGAGTTGGAATCTGAAATCTAAATTTTTAAAACTCGTCTCTCTTCTTAATTATTACATTTTGGGGCATCTGTAGATTTTTTAAAAGTGTTTGTTTAAATTCTAGTTGGTTAACATACACTTCACTACTAGTTTCTGGTGTACAATATAGTGATTCAACACTTCCATACAACAACAAATGCTCATCAAACAAGGGTCACCTACTGAGCCCATCTCCCCTCATCTTTCTTTTACTAACCATCTCTTTGTTCTCTATAGTTAAAAGTCTGTTTCTTGATTTGCCTCTTTCTCTGTTTTTCCCCTGTTTGCTCATTTATTTTGTTTCTTAAATTCCACATATGTGTGAAATTCAGATGGCATTTGTCTTTCTCTGACTCACTTAACTTAGCATAATACTTTCTAGATCAAGTTTATTATTACCAATAACATTCATATATTGCTCACAACAAAAATACATAAAATTGCAATATTATTATTCTTATTTTGTAGATGATAAAAATGATCATCAGAGGAGTGTTGTTACTTACCAGGTTTATGAATGATGGAATGTGAAACCAGATGTCTGACTTGTAGGTCATAACCACTGTGCTATATTGTTCTCAATGATTTTTCAAAAATTCACATTTCTAAATTTAATCTGAGGTCAGGGATTATGTCTAAAGCAAGTAATAGGATTTTCAACATCAATTGATTCTTTCTTAGTTTGAGCTGCAATATTAAGACAATTGTTATCAAATACTGAAAAAAAAAATATTTTAAACTTACCATCCTGGAAGAAAACCAAAGTTTACTACAGAAAATGTGTCATCTACATATCCTTTATGTCTCCTGTTACTTGCAAAGGGGACATAGCAAGAGTACCTTGCTTCAGTGATTGTCATGAAGATTAAGGGAGATAACTAATGTTTGTAAACAATTAACATAGTGCTTACCAAATTAATGAATGATGCTACAAACTTGATTTCATAGCATCAATTACAAAAAATCAATCTTTGGGGCAAGATTTTTGCCACATTGTCATATATTTTATGGAAATATTTTAGTATCATATGCATGTGTGTATAAATATATTTATAATTTATAGTGTAAAATGAGATCAAGACAATTTTCCAGTGTAAAAAACAGAAATACTCTGGGGCACTTGGGTGGCTCAGTCGTTGAGTGTCTGTTTTTGGCTTGGGTCATGATCCCAGAGTCCTGGGATTGAGCCCGCATTGGGCTCCCTGCTCCCTGGGAAGACTGCTTCTCCCTCTCCCACTCCCCCTGCTTATGTTCGCTCTCTCCCTGTGTCTCCATCAAATAAATTAATAAAATCTTTAAAAAAATGGAAATATTCTAAGTGTCACTAAATTTTACTTGAATCCTTGTCCTGGTTTAGCAGGACTAGGTTTTTTCACATCTTCTAGAGAGCTTGAGAGCACTCATTTCCACTTAATCCCACCATTCATGGACTCTAAACTTTTACCTTATCTAATACCACCATCAGAGAAATAAGAAACGTTAAAGATGAAAAAAAATAAAAGGTTTTACAGCTAACATGGTCTAATCACCATATTTGTAACTGGAAGTGCTGGGCTCATAAAAGTCACGATTTCATTTATAAGAGAGAAAAGAAGAGATAAGAGAGATGCACCAATACAAAGCAACCTCACTCCTGAGTAGAGACGTTAGCATTCCCAAGTGGCTCATAATCCATTATAGTGAATTTATGTATTAAAAATTTAAGTACATCTGGACTTATCCTGTGGCTCTAACTGTTATTCATCTGGGATGGAAACTGAGCATCACCACCCTGTTTTCATAAAAGACATTTTGACAAGCTATATTAATAATATATAGAGCATCACATACTTGAAAATGCATGATATGATAAGGAAACATATTAGCCATTCAGGAGGGTGTGCAATTGAACTAAGTGGAGGCTGAGAGGTCCGAAGCATGAAAACACACATCTGTCCTTACTTTAAGGGAAATGTTGCTGTTTTAAACTGCTAAAGGCTGATCAAAAAGAAGCAAGAATCCTCTAGAGGCACTCTACCCTCAGCTCTTCTTTATATGTCCCTAGTGATGTGGAGAGTTACATTAATGAATCAAATAAAACTTATTATTGATGGATTTTTAAAACTTTTCACTAAAGGCAAGCATTAATGTATTAGGAGATCTAATTCACTGTTCTTCAAAATGCTTAAAGCTAAACTCCTGATTAAAACCTTTGAATATCATCTAAGATAATTTTTTTCAATTTATTTTAGCATGCATCAAAGTCAGTATAGAAAATATCTTTACTAACAGTAAAAACAATACTGAATGAAATAGCTAAAATAGATGGGTGATTGATTTGTAGTTATTCAAAATAATAATTTGCATGTTGTCATTACATTACAGACATAATAATATGAATCCATTGATATGCCACATATAAGGAAATTTTTTTGTCTGTGGGGGGGCTAATTATGGAGAACTGGACATATTTCCACTTTAAATTTAAAACTACATTTTAAGTAACAAAGATTCTGTCTCCCAATCCCAAGCTAAGGAATCAATATTGGTTCAGGAAACGCAGTTTACAAATAATCATCAATTTGCTCTCATATTGATAATTCAATAACATTGAGAAATTCCTAGCATACTAGAATCAATTCTCTCGAGCATGCTAAACTGCAATTATTACAAGCCATCTGGGACTTTGTGTTGACAAGCCATTTGAGCTTTGTGGGTCAATGAAGAAATCAGTTGAAAGTATAGTTCTTTCTCTAGAGGTAAACCCAAAGAAAAAGAGCTGTTCTCTATAGAAAATTCATTTCAGAACACAGGAAAAGGGAATATTCATATGTATCAGAAAGAAGTCCAGTTCTTCCATGAAGCCTTTGAGGAATATATATATAATCAATCCAGGAATAACGAGAACTCTTATGTCTCTGGGCTTTTTATGGTAGAAACAATTTGATCTCTCTTGTCACTCAACCCTTCAATACATATTTATGAAGTGCTTCTTATGTGTCATGATCTATCCAATGAATAAGGTTAGAGATATAAATGTTTGCACAGTCCAATGAACAGGGCAGATACACAAACAATTTCAATCATTAGTCAGTATTACTATCTGTAATAGAGAAGATTAGGGAAAAAGAAGGAGTAATCTGTTCACCTGAAGCTAGGGGTATTAATATGGAAAAGAAATAAACAAATTTTGACTTACACAATGTATACATTGGGATTGGACAAATACTATAATAGTAACTAAAATTACCAATTGCCTGTGATGTGTTAGGCACTGTGTTAAGTGCTTTACAAAGATTTAATTATGTCACTTAATCCTCGTGACAATCCATGAGGTAGACACTAGTATTATCTCAACTTTGTAGGTGACAAACTGAGGCACAAGAGTAGTTCAGAATTTTGCCCAAGGTCATGTAGTGGGAAGTTAGATTTGAATATAAGACAAAGCCTTTTCTCCTGTCTCCTATACTCTGTGGCCCTCCTGCCTCCCAGAGAAAGAAGTGGTCTTTCAAGTAATAAATGTTTAAAAGCCACACATGAAAAACAGCACTGAGTACCTCAGTATGTCTGGAGTAAGGGTTCTATTTGGGGAGTGGTGGGCACAGGACAGAATGGAAGAAACAGATACCAAGTACGAAGGATGGCGTTATAATGCCATGCAAATTGAGGCTGGGATAGAGACAAATGAAAGGGTAAGTTGCCATTAACTGTGTTGGACTAGTCTGTGAGCATAACAAGAATGTCCTAGAAGGAATTAGGAAGTCAACTGATTATATGCCACCTTTGAGGGTCTTATTAGACTTTGAAGGTTAATTAGTGTCTTAATTAACAATCAATCAAGGAAACAAACTCAGTCAAGGAATATGGAGTTTACTTTAGGCAGTTCACAGTTATGGAAGCTGGCCAAGTAATCTATGGAAGGCTACTACTCCTGGACCTGACGGTGAGCCTAAAATCACAAGACGACACTGGGGCTGGCAATCAGTGAGAGAGCCGGAAAGGAAATTGGGTAATCAAGGAAAAAGCAGAGTCCCCACAAGAATAAACCAAAATCTACAAAATCCAACAGGAACTCATGTGGACAAACTGAGACTCGTGTCTATTCCTCAGTGTCTCTAACTTCCACAATGAGTGTGACTTTTAGAAGAAGGTGGTGCTGTGTGACACGGAGCTCCTAATTTAGGACTCAGAGAAGCTAAAAGAAAAGGCTCAGTGAGAGCCTTAGGAGCGATATCCACCCACAAGCTGAGGGGCCAGTCACTCACATGAAGCATCTGCTGCAGCGGCACGCGCCATCCTCCGTGGACCTTCACAACAGAACGGTTGTGGATTTTCTACAGACCTTCCCACTGCCTGCCCTTCACTTCCTTCTGGGTTTCATTTTTTTCTTGAGGCCTTCCCAAACCACCGTCTTTAATTGCAATCCCACTCTCTTACACAAAATCCTCATTCCTGCTTTATTTTGGCTCAAATCTCCTTTTATGATACATATTTTTCTCTCACCCAGTACAATGTAAGTTGTGTGAGAGACGGCATATTGGCTCTTCTGTTAAATAGTGTTTGCCACACAATAAGCATTAAATTTTATTTGTTGAATGAAATGAAGAAGTACTAGTTTTACAATTAAATAAAATGACCTAAAACCTTACAAATTACATTAATCATGTTCCATGTCATTTTATGCAGAAAGAATGGCTCCTATCTTGATGTAGATCCTTGAAAACAGCTCTATTTCATCTACGAGGTTGGATCCTATAATATCGCTAATTTTTGATTCCTTTTACCCCACAAGAATGGCATTTTTATTTGGCTCAACTAATAGGCTAAATAGAGCACAGAAAAAAATGCATAGCAATCAGGATAAGTATATAAATAAAACTGATCTGTGTTTTGTGTTTATGTGTATGCATGTTTGCATGTTGCATGTTGATTAAATTTCTCCTTTGATTCCTTGAGGTATGTAAATACAGTTCCAAATTCCGAAATCTACAGACTAAATGGATGCTGGGAACTTCATAAAAAGAACAAAGTCACGCACAAAAAAGGGCTGTCTTTCCTCTACCCAGGATCCAACTACATGCAAACTTAACTGTTCCTCTGAACGTCTATGCAGCTTAAGTGCTGGCACTCGCTACTGTAGTGGGGAAAACCGTTTCTCTCATCTCAACTGTGCTTCGGCAGTATCATGAGAAGATAGTCCTCTAATAGCTATTCTTCCCTATTGTAAAAGTGCACAAGAAAAATTCAATATAACCTACTGAATATTTTAAAATAGTGAATCAAATCCTCATTTATACCCTTATATAATTTAATTATTTTATTTACCTATATTTTATTTATTTATTAGTTTATCTTTAATTTAGTTTTATACAGTTGTCCTCTGAGCAAATCCAACTACTTCACAGTGGAAAACACACATGTGTGTGTACACAAACACATATGGGCAAAAGAAAAAATCTGCATTTTGTCCCTTTCCACAGAGAATAAGGAAAAAATTATGTTATCATTTTTAAAAAAGCCAGTTTTCATGTGTTTCTCCTCCTTTACCCCCCACTTTTTAAAATATTTTATTTATTTATTTGACAGAGAGAGAGATCACATGCAGGCAGAGAGGCAGGCATGCCCCTGCTGAGCAGAGAGCCTGATGCCAATGCAGGGCTCCACCCTAGGACCCTAAGATCATGACCTGGGCTGAAGGCAGAGACTTAACCCACTAAGCCACCCAGGCGTCCCATTCCCTATCTACCTTAAGAATTGACTGTGTTATCCTTCTCAAATTTGAGGTGGCAAGTTCAGGTGAGATGTTGAAATGGGAGTAGGAACAAGGTCCTGAGAGAGTGCAGAGTTAAAAAAGGAAATTAATTCATGATTCCCTGTGATATGTTGGTATATGACTAGTTTGCTTCCTCAGCAATTCTGCAAGGTAAGACTATTCTTGTCCAGCTCTACATTTGAATGACTTGAGGTCAATAAAATTATCCAAGCATTTATGCATTTTATTTAGTTTATGTATTTTATTTATTTATTCTCTTATTTATTTGTATTTTGCATTATGGCAAAAATAATTTGAAACAGCTTTAGAATTACACATTTAATAAGTGAGAGCATTCACATCAGGACACAGCTCTCTTTGGTATCTAACTTTCTAACTTGTAAGCTAAACTATACCATGCTTTTTTTTTTTTTTAAAGATTTTATTTATTTATCTGACAGACAGAGATCACAAGCAGGCAGAGAGGTGGGCAGAGAGAGAGGGGGAAGCAGGCTCCCTGGTGAGCAGAGAGCCCGATGCGGGGCTCGATCCCAGGACCCGGAGATCATGACCTGAGCCGAAGGCACAGGCTTTAACCCGCTGAGCCACCCAGGCGCCCCTATACCATGCTTTCTTAATATGAACACTTGCTAATAACCAGGTAAGATACCAAGGATTTGTATTTTCTCTTCTCAAAATGATTGGCTTTCTTCATTTGCTAAAATGGAATATAATGACTACAAATCACTTTTAAAAATTCTCATCTTCAATTTAAGCCATATTAATTCTAAATTGCTGTAACATCCCTAAGAAGGCTTCATAAAGAAAATTCTCTCTCTAGTAAGATCATCTTTTAATACTCCAGCCCCCTACAGTTGCCTCAGTGGTCATTTTATAATTCAGAATGCCAGGGTTTTATTTGATTGTTTCTTTAATTTTAGTGATGGAAATGTCTAGCTAGACTTGTTCTGCCCTTCATATATATGTATGTATATATGTATGTATTTTAACATACACATGTGTTTCCAAAAACCTTGCAGGGTAGGGGAAAAGCTCTTTCATTTAAAAAAAAAAAAAAAAGGAAATAAGAGCCTGCGTCAAAGTATTGCTTTTTGTGCAAATCTTTCTCAGCCTATTTTTTACGTGAGAAGTTACTTGTTCAACTAGAGGGAGACTCCTTACATAGAAAACATGACACTGAACATTAACTGAGCAAGTTTATGCTCTTGTGTGTTACAGTCTCCTGAACAGTTGGCTATCTTATAGCTGTTATCACTTTAGATAACTGCTCACCTTATACTGAAATACATACACGGAATTTAAACTGAAAATCTTTTAATTTTTACAATTGATAGCAGGGACTTGTTACATTTGACTGTTAGGTACATCAGGGGTTAAGGATTGTAGATATTCAACTTCATGCTGGGCTGTGCGCATGGTGGAGGCCAATTTATATAGTAAATACAATTAAATTTTACATTAGTACATAAACCAGACAGGTTTATTTCTGCAATGTGCACTATGAGAGTAATTCTATATAAGAACTTTAATGAAACCAAGGTATTAGATTTTTACTCTTGCATCCTAAATCTTATCTATACCGGAGAATGTGACATCAGGCTTTGGAGTCAGAAGTTGAGTTTGAAACCTAAATCTACAGATTGGCAGAAAAAAGAATTAAATTTTCTAAGCCTTATTTTATCAGATAATATCTCTAGGAAAGGTTATGTGAGTATTGGAAGTTGCCGACCTTCAGAACCAAGTACACTGCAAATCTAGTCAAAATCTTAAATAAATACAAGATAACATGTTAGTGACCTTCACAAAGACATGAACTAAACATTATTAGAATTTATATTGTCTAAACCCCAAAAATCACTTGAAGTAGTTGGGCTCATGGATATGACAATAGTACCTATATTGTTGCCATCTGTTTCCATGGTTAACTTATTAATTTAAAATTGAAGGTGATCATATAAGTGAAAGTTCTTTATAAAGCCTGAATGAGTTCAAAATATCCACTATTGTTCTATTTTCTATTGCTATTAATCATAACTTCTGTTTCACAACTAATCCACCAATTTGACAATGCAAAGTGTGAACCTCCTGCAATTTCACAATTATGTAGGAGTGACTTGGATTCCATTTGAGGACAGTACTTTTATTTTCTCTTCTGACCTCATCTCTACTGTCCAAGGAAAACAGCGCAGACACTGGGCTACATCATTTCTTGTCAATGTCAACTGGATTGATATCACAATGGACTATAACCTGAGAATGATCTGGTGTGAAATACCCAGAACACCTCTCTCCTCTTTGTGATTTGTACTCTGAAGAACAGTAAGTCAGTCTGTTTCCATTCGAATATGTTTAGTAGAATTATTCACTAAATGGGTCTTTTATTTTATTCTTGTTATTTTGTTATTAAGCCAACATCTATCCTTCAAGGAACTCATACATGATTTCATAGAGGACTGAATAAGAAGCTTTTCTTATCAGAGAGACCCTTTTGAGGAGAGTACTAAGTTTTTTTTTTTTTTTAAATAGTTTGGGATGTCTTTTATATTCCAAATCTTGTTTTGGAAAACAAAGCTAATGGAATAAAATCTGGGAGGCAAATTGATAAAAATAGCTTGAAAACATTATCAACAGAGTTATATATAACTGAAAACCACATATTTGGTGTCCACGTTGCCTTATCTCTTTTCACATATAATGGAAATTTTATTTTTAATGAATACATTACTACTGATATGGACTTAATGTTTCCTCATTTGTAAAAGGAAGTGTACCATGTGGGATTTACTGATCAAATCCAATTATTTCCTCATATGTAAAAGGAAGCAATTGGATTTGATCAACAAATCCACATAGTACACTAATTCCATACAATGTTCCAGTAATTTAAGGGTTGAAGGTCTAAATATTAGTTTGAGAAAATCTGCACTATTTTGGTAATGTGATAACAAATAAGCTCTGGGTGTAGTGAAAGCTGATTTGTAACATTTGCCAATATACGTGTTGTAAGAAGTCCCATAATGTCCAATTTCAAGCTACTGACAGCTTAACAATGGACTCACAATATTCCTGAATATCTAACAATCAACACTCACCCACTGATAAGAACTAGTTCCTGCATATCTTTGTACATCCCTAAGCTGAAGCTAAACATTCTTAAATGATAGAAAAAGAAAAGTCCTGGAGCTTAACCTAGCTTTTTCTCCAAAGACTTTTGACCATTAAATACTTTTTATAAACTAACATCCACATCATACACTTTTACAGATCATAAAATTGGCCATATCTTCTCAATCCATGAAGTCAGCCCAACATCTAACTCCCATCACCTGTATTTCTTTGCTGGGGGGATTTGTGCCAGGAAACACTTTTCTTGCTTATGTTGAAAGATAGAAATACGGAATTAAAATCCTTGGAATCAGCCTTAGCCAATATCTAAGAAAAGTTTTATAATGCCATCCATTGATCTCTCAAGATGATTAAACTCTATCACCCTTAATTGTCCACCTTCCATGTTTTGTCTTACTTCTCCATCTCCTGCCATTTTTATCCTACTTCCCAAATTGACCATTTAGTTTTGGATTCTTGTCTTGGAGTCAGGTTAAGAGAAAATCCAAATTAGGTTTTAAAAAATGGTGGGCCAGAAGATCTCAGCAACATATTTGTGGTTCTAATTTTCTAAGATCAAAATACATCCAGAGATGATTGCTGACATCTTCAGACTGGAAGTTTCCAGCCTCTTTTAACATTGCACCTGGCTTGCTTGAGTCACTTAATAAATTTTTGCTGAGCTAATTCTTTGTGAGAGCGAAACCAAGAGATGTTGACAAAGGGAAGAGTATGAGGTCAGAGTGTGCTTCCTATAAGCTTTCCAACTTAGGGGTACTAACTAGATATTTTGTCTTTCTCTGAGAATCCTGGAGATCCACTGTCCCTTCACTTTGCCAACACTAGCCCCACTTCTTTGCCTACTCTGTGATGATCACTTGGTGTGTGCTTCAATCTCAACCCCTCTTTAATCTTGTGTTGCTTTAGGATCTCTCAATGATGAAGAGATATTGGTTTCTCGTAAGTCCTTCCAACACATCTTGCATACTTACAGAAAAACTTCCTTGTAAACCCGTTCATGATGTCACTTAATGAGACTCTACTATAGTTCTGCTTCTTACACACTTTAATTTAGTATTTACAAAAACAATTTTAGGTAGGTATTATTGAACCCATTTTGCAGGTGAGGAAACAGGCTCAGAGAAGTAATTTTCCAAGCTTGGGACATTTATTAAATGGTGCAAACAGATATTTCCCTAAATCCTAGACTCTTTTCATTAGTTCATAACCCTTCTTATATTTGAAAAACAACAAACAGAATTAAGAGAATTTTGCTTTTATCCCATGCTAAGCTATGAGTACCTGATCCCTTGTAAATCCCTTCTAAAAAAGTATCTAAAATAGTATTTTCTCAGTCTCCTTTGTGAAGCAATATGTAGCAGTATTAAGAATTGTCCCAGAAAATCTCCTTTTCTTTAGTGCTGTTACCATGGACAACATGTTAAACTTCATTATATAATCATTATAATAACAGCAACTATAAAAATAATAATGTCATATATTCCACAATACTGTTGTAATGGTCTATATAAATTAACATATTAGAATGCTTGATATAATCTTCCCAAAACATAATGCATCTCTAAAATCTGCAAATATTATTATGAACGAACATGACAGAAGACTTGAATAAAAGGTGTCTTTAGTGGAGTATCTAAGAGGCTCTAAAAATGCATTTAGGATTTGGGTTGTGGAGGTAGGCAGCTCTAATCCTAGAACAGGGAAATAATATTCCCTTGCCAGCCATGATTTTTAAAAATTACCTCTGCCTTCAGAAATTCTTTTATATTAGCACTTCCCTATGTGAAAGGTTGGATGTTGATTCCGTAGGAGCAACATTCCCTTGTTATACGTGAACCCTCAGAAAAAATTGTTATATAAATAAGAGTCCTTTTAGGAAATTATATTTTGGAGCCAAGTACAATTTAAAAAGAAAAAAAAAAAACAGGTTTCATGAGGTAACATGAAACAAAGGAGGCTTTGGAAGGTTAAATCTATTCTGCAGTTTTACAGTCATTTCAGTCTGGTGCTAAGCACGGGAGAATTCACAATAGCTTTTAGTTATTGGACACTAAAAATAGATCACCATAAAATAGATTCCAAAGGGGGGGAAATGCTATTTTCAGTTATAGGAATTATAGAATTATAGGAAAAGCAAATTGAAAGGAAAGAATTTTATCCTCATTATTTAGAAACTTTCAACCTGGGCTTATATTAATATTTGCATGATTTTCCCTGTCTAAAAAAGAGTTCCAGAGAGCCAATCCTGTTAGGTGCTGTTCAGTCTCTCAGCAGAAACAGCAAGTGGGTGATGAATGAGCATATGACCTTGAAAGCGAAACCTGCTCAGCTTTTCCCAGTTGAATAGTAGACATGAGACTATCACATAGGAGGTTGACCTTGTGTTCACTACAGCTGATCCAGGGAACCCAGTAACTCCTGCCTGAACTGCTGTCCTGCAACTCTTCCCTTCGGCAATTCTGAAAGCATCATAATGTCACATGTCCCCAGGTGGCTTTGTTGCCTCCGTCAGGTTGCAAGTTAGTGCTAAGCATCAGCACAGCATAACATAATGCAACACATAACTCAATATTGTTGGTAAGGCAGGAGGAGGGTGCCACACAGATCCTTCACAAGAACTTCCCAGCGAAGACTTGCCAAGGATGTTTTAGCAGGGGTTAGGCTCTGAGTATCAATACCTCCAAGGCTTCAGGTGTACATATGGGGAGTAGGGAGGAGAAGGGAGGTGAAATGTCCTCTGCTTCCTAGCATTGAACCCTGAAAAGGATGGGGCTGGGTGGAGAGCACTGTGTGGGAAGGAGGACATAGGAAAGAGAAGGAATTAAAATTAAAATAAAAACATCAAATCTGGACTCCTGCTCTCTTTTATTTCCAATGAAATCTAGGATTGTTTAGTTAATTAGCTAGACTAATTAAGGACCTCTGTTAAAATTTTCATTTACTGAAGCAATCGATCAGCAAGTCATGCTCAATGTCTAAACTTAAGGGAACATTAAATTTGCTTAATTCTTCTGATTGAAAAATAATAATGTCTATTACTTTTGTATCTCAATGGTAATTCCCACTGCCAGAAGATGAAATGATTTTCTCCCTACTTTATTTAATATCTACACTATTACTAGAAGATAGCTATTATTATTTATTCCATTTTATGAATGGAGATAATTCCTATTCAGGAATGCTTTAGGAAGCTGAGGTTCAAGATGCTAGGTTAGCTGAGTACAGCCACAAAGTTCTTATTTGGCAAAGCTAATACCTGACCCTACTTTTGCCAGACTCAAGGCCTATGAGCCAAGTCCTCTCCAGGAAAATGACGCGAAGTCAGAGGCCCGATTTGAACTTCATAGCTTGTATAAGGTTTTTTTTTTCCCCTATGTACCCCTCTGTTTCCTTCCTCTATAAAAGTAAAAATAGTTTCTAATTCATACAGATATTGTGACAGTTGAGTAAGCCCATGTATATAAAGCACTTAGAATTGTGCCTGGATATTGAAAAGGCTCAGCTAGGGTTATTTATTTTTAGGACGATGATGACCACAACAATGATGATGCAGGAAAAGAAGAAGGAGAAAAAGATAACAATGATGCACAGTCCTTGCAAAGATGAAACTGATTTTTTTCCAGTGGCTGAAGTTTCCACCATTGTAATAAAACTCAACTTGTAAGTTGCCTGTCTGCCTGTAACTCCTTATCCCTCAGAAGCACACAGAGAAACACAGGGAGGAAGCTCATCCAGACAAAGTAAGCCTAGCCTGTGCACTTCTTACTCTAGTGGGACTGCTTTGGCCATGACTGCCCACTATGTAAAGCAGTACTTTTATGGAAAATGCATGCATGTTAGATCCACTCCAGAAGCCAGAGATGCAACTTACTCTCTCTCTCACTCCACTCTCTAAGTTCCAGAAAATTCTTTCCCCTGTCCTAACGGCAAGCAGAGGAAAGAGAATGCTCAGCAGACAGGATGGAAAAGACCCAGGTCCTAGAGTGTAGAAACCTTGTCTGGAGGGAAAAATCTGCATTTTCCATCTGGTCTTTAGACTGAATGCCCATTGTGCATCATGATTTAGTGTTGCCCACCAGGCAGATGGGAACTTAGGAGACTCCTTTCTGTGGTGGTAAAAGTTGATTGCAAATTCCCCAAATCAAAGTAACATAAAATCTAAGATGCTATGGCTACAAAGAAAGAGGTTTATTATACTTCAACTTTTCAAATAAAATAACAAATTAAAAAAAATATTTTATAAAGCATCAGAGCCCCCAAATAATTAAAAATCAAGAATAAAAGAGAGAGAGAGAGAGAGAGAGAGAGAGATTTTTAATAACAGAAAGCCAAGTAAAGTGAAAACAAAGTTCCTTCTATTATTATAGCTTATCATATTTGGAAAACTGGTTCTACTTTCAAACGTTCTCTTTCCTTTGTATTTTTCTCAATGCCTTGTCAGGCCCTCACTGTTTTCTCTCATAAATAATGAAGCCTTTAAAACATTTCAAAAAATAAATGGAAAAAAGTGCAGTTTGGTAATTTATACTTAATATTTGCCTATGGCTCTTATTAGTGTCTTGTCAGCACTTTTCTAAGACAAACTTGTCAATAAACTAAACTAAGTCAGTTATTTTGGAGGTTTTCTGGAATGAATCCTAAAAGTTTTTGTCTTACTAATATGAACTTAAGATGCCAATGATGGTATTTTTCCCTTAAATTATCACGGATGCGTAGATAGAGAGCTTCTTTATTGCAGAATTGCAGGTTTGTTGGTAGAAGTAAGAGCTTTTGGATTTGAGTTTCAGTTGCTTTCTCACCTTGAATAAGATTCTTAAATCCCTGAGCTCTAGTTTCCTCATGTGTAATACGGGAAGGAAAGCACATTCCTTGAAAAAATTGCTTGTAGGATTACATGAGATGATTTACATAAAAGCAACTTCCTACGCTGGCTACCAAACTTTAGGCATTAAAGATTATCACCATCACATCCTCTTCGTTGACATCATCATTATCAACTGTGGCTTTCAAAAATTCTACCTCTCTTAGACTAACAGATATCAATTCTAAGTTAAATCAGACTCTTAACTGTGGGATGCCGTATTTTTTTGAAAAACAAAAGGACAAGTTTATTAATAAAGACTTAACATACACAACATTTCTGCATGGGAAAGGAATTTACAATTATGAAGTCTCTCTTACGTAACAGATACTAGTGGCAGTGTCATGTGTGTTTAGGGGATGCCTGCCATCCAAACATCTCCATGTCAGCATTACCTCCTCACAATAAACATATAATTTAAATTTAAAACAGCGTACTCACTCTACAAACACAGTATTTTGAAAATATGCACAGTTTCATCTACAAATTTGATCCATTTGATCTCATATGTCTAAAAATTTTAGTGCTACTTTTACTAGACCTTTACTCACAGCATTCAGTAGAATACTCAAACATCCTATCAAGAAACTATTTTATAGAAGTTAAAATGATGCTTTTCAATAACAGACTTGCCAAGAGCTATTAAAATACTAGCCAAAGGGGTGAGAGAATGTGAGTGGACAGATACAACCAAAACTGGAGATATGTATATTTTTTGGTTGTAAAATTATGGTCATGATATAGCTACAGGAGTAATGACACTTATGTTGTGTGGGGGTGAGGTACAACTAGAAGTACCCAGAAATGAGCATTAGGACATAGGCCACAAGAAAGTCATTTCAAACAAAGATGAAAGTTCAAAATCTTGCATTATTTTATACCATAATATGATAATGGCAAGGGCCAACAGTTACTCAATTCTTAAGTGTTTATATATATGAATTAATTTAACTCCCGCAACTGCCTATTGAGTGGTATTGTTGATTTTTCATGTTATTCAAGAGGATTGGGGTGGAAAGTTGTTGAATTACTCGGCTAATGTCTCTTCAACACAGATACTCCAACTTGAAGCCTGAAACCCTATCTACCAGGTTCTGTTGTCTCCAAACCTACCCTTGCTTCTTACACATGAGGATGGTTTGCTGTACAGGATAAAACATGAATATGTAAATAGTTTGCACTACTCTGGAGAAGGATTTCATTTATCTCTGTATCTGCATAATCCATTCAACGAAGCTATGCTAGAAATGTACTTCAAAACAAACACAATCTGTGTACTATCTAAATTATGTTGTGTGAAAAAGCTATTATAGAAATCTGCTTTTATATCATCTAAAGAAGTTCAGCCCAATTTGTCCACAAGAAAACTTAAACTCAACCAGAGCTCACCAGGAGCCTGATCTTAAGTCAGTCCAGTAAATTTTGGGCATTCCATTCAGGGCCAAGGTATATTATATATATCTTCTGGACCTCTTTTTTACTATCACTTTTGCTCCTCTTTTCTACACCTTGTTATTACACACACATACACACAATGGTTACAATTTCAAAACCAAGTAATAGTTGTAGTTGATATCACCTTTTATAAATAACCTATTGCAATTACAAAAGTGAATTACACGTTGTTTATGGTTTATGATAAAACATCATACCTATTTCGAACAATGGGTACAAATGGAAGGAGTAGCAGAGAAGACAGCTAGGACATGATAACCACGGAAAATTCTAATCAAGTCATTTAAAAAAGACAATCCCAGGTGATATTAGGAGAGCACAGCTTGTTTTGCATGTCCCATTTGCTTAAGGTCTTGAAAGCACCAGAGCAATTTTTTTCTCCTGAAAACTTCAATTTACTGAAAACAACAATTTATTCACCACACTGTACTTCAAATGAGCTCTTCCTGGATCTAAAATTTAAAGCTGTACTCAAAAGACAAAACTGTGACACATCTGAGAAAACTCAAAATACTTTTATGTAATGTCTCAAGGCAAGGCCTGGTCTATAGAGGAAAGGGAATTTCTTGAGAACTTCATGCAAAGCATGGTAAGGCATTTATTTGGTTCCTAAGCCCTCAAGGCCACAGAACAAGGTCAGTCACTGAACATCAGCGCCCTCTGTAGCCGACAAGAATAGTGCAGGCATGTGCACAAGCCAGTGAAGTGGTGTGCCATTCGGGTGCCTGGAGATGAGCGACTGGCAGTGAGTCACAGAATCTCAGTGTGGTCTAGCGCCCTGTGCTTCTCCTAGCTATCCAATTCCTCTCAAGATTAAGTCCAAAATATGTAAGAACACTGTAAAAATAGAGAACTGTAGAACACTGAAATACTGACACACTTACAATACAGATCCTGCTGAGAGCTCAGGTTCCAATCAGAATATCCCATTTTGTTGGGCGATTCCTAATTCCAATAAATTACTGGGGCCTCTGTTCCTTAATCAGTAAAATGAGTTTGGTCCATTCACCTTCACATAGATATTAGGAGAATTATATGCAACAGAACTCATAAAGATGCTCTGCAAGATGGATTCTCTTCACAGTTGTTAATTGTTATTGCTATTATCATTTTATTCATGTCTCATGTTTTTTTAATGCTGTAGATATCAGCTACAGTTAGTGAATAATTAGCAAACTTTTAGAACTCAAAAATAAATATTATATCACTGGCCTTCTACCAATTATTCCCAAGAGAAGGTAGAGTACAAAGAAAACAAACAAAATAAATTAAAAAAAACCCTGAAGATTTGAAATCACACTTGCAGCAGAAGTGATGACAAACAGTACAAAATACATAAATGCCTTCACAGAACTACGTTTTACCACTAAATCATACGTACAATCTACATGAACACCATATTAGTGATCAAGAAGCAAAGAATTACGAGCTGTCTCAGTAAAGCAGGAGCACCTCGAAAAGTGATGGGCTAGGAGGTTAAGGAACTAAGTTTGAATTCTACTTACTGGGTGAGTTTTAAAAACATTGAACTTCCTCAGTTAAACACAAAGAAACCATCAAAGATGGAATTCCTAGCCAAAATATTCCCAAATCTGTTCAAACTCTGAGGTCCTGTAACCTTGAAATTAACTTCTTGGTTAACAAGGTGACTATGACTGCCACATTTATTCCTGTATTTTATTGATAGAATGGTATCTTACAGCCTTTATCTCCAAGTGTACTTTCCCTAAATTACCTTGTCTGCCTCTTGAAAAAATCTTAGGAGAAAGATAAGTCAGAGAATATTACATGCACTTGATAGGTGAAAAAGCAAAACACAATTGGGACAAAAACAAAATGGCACACTTTATTTATCTAAATTATAGCACACTAAAATGATTTTTTTTATCCATAACTAGTTTATACAACCATAGCTCCTATTCCATTCTAAAGTGCTAGGTATCAAAACATGGGGAGTATTTAGCTCAAGTGATTAGGGCACAATGACTAGGAGCCCGAGTTGGGGATTTTAATTTTCATCAGCTCTGCTAGTCTCTTGCACCCACTGCCATGAGCTCCAGACTCAGCCATTCTGGAAATGCACATGCTCACTACTGGGCACTATCAGGATTGGGAGAAAGAACAAATACCAATTTATATACACTCATCCCCTACTACTGGACTCAAAGGTAAAAAACAAAACAAAACAAACAAACAAACAAACAAAAAACACTAAACTAGGAACTCCATCTCTGCCCGTGAAGAGTGTATTAGAGTACGTGGAGTAGATAGACTATCACAGGAGAATATGTGGAGTATATCAGTGTGCAATCAACCTTGTGGGCTCAGGAAACGCTACCCCAAAATATGGCACTTTGGCACATTGAATATTTTAGGCTGAAGAAGTTTCAGAAAACAGCAGAAGCAGGAAGGTCACACTGATCTTCCTCTCCCCCTTCCTAAAGATTTTTTTTTAATTTATTTATTTGACAGACAGAGATCACAAGTAGGCAGAGAGGCAGGCAGAGGGATGGAGATCAGGCTCCCTGCTGAGCAGAGAGCCCAATGTGGGGCTTGATCCCAGGACCCTAGGATCAGGACCTGAGCCGAAGGCAGAGGCTTTAACCCACTGAGCCACCCAGGCACCTTTCTCACCCTTCTTATCTGAAACAGATATAAAACCCTCCTATAAGGGGTACCCTCCCTATACCTGGAGGAAAGGTACATCCTTATATCTGAAGACAAGGGAATGCCAAGAAGAATCCTAACAACCACGGCTTGCCAAGTTTCCCTGAGTTTACTATGAGTACCCAGTATTCCTTAGTCTATCATATTTCTATGCAATTGCCCACTGTTCATCAGACCTAGTATAAAAATACACAGGTCTGTTGCTTTGGGTTTTCAGTTCCTAATAAAGTTTTCCATGTCACATACAACTTTTATTAAATAATCATGTGGGGTTTTTTTTGCGTGTGTTTTGTTTTTGTTTGTTTTCTTATTAGCCTGTCTTTGTCAGTTTAATTTTCAGACAGGGATACCAGGAGAGTTGAGGAAAACTTTTTCCTCTTCTACGAACCCTTTGACTTTTCTCTTCTGTTAGGCCATGGTTTAATAGGACTTCCTCTTCAAATTCTCTAAGTCAGCTAATGGGATATGACAAGGCTAACAAGGCCAGGCTCTTTAATTAAATTCTTACCTTTCTACTTAGAATCAAATGGAGAATTTGACATTTAAAAGGTGCTATCTTTATTTACCTGTTACTTGAAATGACAAACATAATGACAAGGTTGAAGAAAACATATTCTACTTTCTTTTCCAATCAGTAAAAGAGAAAGAGCATTTTTTGATTTTTTATTAATAAATGAGGGTCAGAACATAAAAGAAAAAGGAGACATGCATATAAGTATTATTCTCTCATGACTATGTTGGCAGACATGGATAGAGCTAGAGAGTATTATGCTAAGTGAAATAAGTCAGAGAAAGACAAATACCATATGATTTCAGTCATATGTGAAACAAAACAAATAAGCAAAGGTGAAAGAAGGAAGGGGGGAGACAGAGCAGCAAACCAAGAAACGGACTCTTAACTACAGAGAACCAGAAGGGAGGTGGGTGGGGGATGGGTGAAATAGGTGATGGGGGTTAAGAGTACACTTACCAGCATGAGCACTAAGTGATGTACAAATTGTTGAATTACCATGTTGTACACCTGAAACTGATGCTACAATGTATGTTAACTAACTGGAATTTAAATAAAAACCTTAAAAAGAGAGAGAGAGACAAAATCGGTCAAGGCAGCTAGTAAACAAAACAGAACAAAACCAAAACAGGTTAGAACAGCTGCTGTTGCCTCAGAGTTGTTGAATAGACAGTCCAAGGATAAATAAAATAGAGGAAACGACTTATGAGCGATGTCCTAAAGGCACTGAAACTGGCCAAAACAGTCTTAATATATCCCTCAGCATGACGAAATTTTAGACAAGCCTCTTCCTGATTCTGGGCCCTGACCTCCCTTTTTTTAGTAAAGCTTATCATTGTAATTCCTTCCCTGCCCTTTTGAGATGTAAATCTTTAAAAAGCTTCTTGCAGAAAATAATGAAAAAAAAAAAGTGTCTTACCAGTTTTCCATCCCAGGAATATCTTCTAGGATGCACAGGGTACTATCTGAAATGCAACCATCAAAGAAGATGGCACTCCTATCTTCAGGTCTGTGTGGGAAGGTAGGAGCCTAACTTTTAGGGGCAATGATTAGCAAATGCAGGTGGCCTAATCACAGAGAAAACATTTGCAAACTCAAGAACAATTCCATGTGCACTAGACCTCCATCCCACTGATTCATCTCCCCCTCACTTCCTTTAGTACTTCTTCTCCAGCTCACCCGCAGAGTAACTACCTTCCTGCCATTCCTGTCAACAGAGCTGAATTCAGACTTTGCTCGGCTTCACTCCCTTATTGTAATAGCCTTGAGTAACATTTCCAATGCCTATTTTACTTTGTCTAGTGCAATTTTTGCATGCCAAGATTTGGTCAGGGTTTACTTTGTGCTTTTACAACTAAAAATCAGGAGGATACATACAAATCTTTTCATTGCGGCCCATCTGTGAGCAGAGAACATCCACAGCTAGCAGCAGGTAGTAGCATTAACAGAATGTATTTACACATGGAGGAAGTGCTTGAAGAGTGCAGATTCAGCCCTACAGGATGGCCCAGGATCATTCAGAAATTAATCTCAACAGGAAATCCTAAATCAAATAAAAATACAATTGACTTCACCTCTACAAAGTAAAATGGTCTCAGAGCTCAGAGCTGAGCTTTGAAAACTAGGAAAGGCCGAAATA
>ML108458.1:55194-70071 GCA_003697995.1 Taxidea taxus jeffersonii
GTAAGGATACCAACCCAATGTTAAGTTGCTTAGCGAAAACTGAGACTAAGGTCTAACAAGAATTCAGTAATAAGGTAATGGAAGACAACTGAATCCCAGAAAGTAGACCAGCCTTCCAGGAAGCAAGAAGTCAAGATTTGTTTTCAAGAAAATGGGGGAGAGGGGCACCTGGGTAGCTCAGTGGGTTAAGCCTCTGCCTTCGGCTCAGGTCATGGTCCCAGGGTCTTGGGATCGAGCCCCGAGGAGTCAGGCTCTCTGTTCAGTAGGGACCCTTACTCCCCCCTTTTCTCTGCCTCCCTCTCTGCCTACTTGTGACCCCTCTCTCTCCACCTGCCTCTCTGCCTACTTGTGATCTTTCTCTTTCTCTGTCAAATAAACAAAATCTTAAAAAAAAAATGGGGGAGAGAAATAAAAAAATGCAAGTTGCCAAATTTACTTCAAGAGAAACCTCCTGGGGTGCCTGGGTGGCTCAGTTGGTTAAGCGACTGACTGCCTTCGGCTCAGGTCATGATCCCAGGGTCCTGGGACTGAGCCCGGCATCAGGCTCCCAGCTCAGTGGAGAGCCTGCTTCTCCCTCTCCCTTCCACTCTGCCTACTGTGTTCTCTGTTTCTCTGTCAAATAAATAAATAAAATCTTAAAAAAAAAAAAAGAAAAAAAAGAGAAGCCTCTTGTCTCACCTGGCCTGTATCTTCAGCTGGGGCCTGCACCACCCCCAGGGATACCCCCTGAGCCCATACAGGTAGAAGCAGGGTGTGGGCTGAGGAGGAATGACAGTAGTGCTTTGTATGTGGACAATATGGGGGGAATATGGACATAAGGAAAATGCCAGAATTTGACAAAAGGGAACTATCACTTAATAGTGTATCTGGATCTTAAAGCCAACTAAGCTTTGGTTCAAAGCCAATCTCTGCTTTTTCCTGTTTGGGTGAAATTAGACATGCTGATTTCATTGACATTCATTACATTTTCCATGAAGTCAGAGATGACAGCATTTGCCAGACTGGGTTGCTATAAAGTTGAGAGAAGTAATACATGTAAAAAGCCTACTAACACAGTACCTCACATAGAATAGGTGCCCAACAAATGGTACTAGAGGTGTTTGTGTTACATTAGCCTTGCATCAAGTTTCACTCTTTGAAAATAAAAGTGTAAGAAAGATAGGTTATAGTAGCTAAATAAACGTTTCTATACATAGAAAAAACGGCTGGAATATTTTAAAATAAAGGATTCTATTTCAAAGTTCTCCAATGCTAAAAAGGAATGAAAGAAAGAAAAAGCAAGCAAGCAAGTAAGCAGGCTGCCTTCTGTTTGGATTGAACAAAAAGGAGCTCAAGAAGAAAGGGACCTGAGCATTAGGAGAAAATCCTTGACATACACTTATCACATCAAAATCCTTACATATCAAAGATTCATGTCCCTTAACTTTACTGCTTTCACAGTTTGAAATTTGGATCACAAGAGGAGTGTTTCTGATAATTTCAAGGCTCTCTGAATACTAGAATATTAGTCTGAAAAGACAGAGATGTTGATTCATAAATAATTCCCCCCTTTCCTGAAAAAGAAATAACTAGTAAGTTCTTTGCTTCAGATAACCAGTAGGCTAATTTAACTTTTTTTGATGACCAATAAAACAGTTTGCTAGTAATTATATTAATTCTATTACCTTGTGAGATCCTGGGAGATAATGGTTATTTATCAATTGTGCTGTGGTCAGTGGTGGCATGAAGGCAAAGCTCTGGACACTTAATGAATGCACATGTCCTGTTGCTCTACTGAGCACTCTATTAATACTGTGATAGAGAGATAACAAAAATAAAACATAAGAGCTGCTTAACATGCAATTTGTGATTTTCAGGGGGAAAAAAAAAAGCTTTTAAAAAAAACCTAAAACAGAAGTTTTACTGATTAAAAGACAAAAAACTATTCAAAGTAAAAGAAAAAAAAGCATTTATCAATTATACTTAGAATAATAAACAGGTGAGGGATAAGCAGATGATAATAAAGATTCTGACACTGATCTACAAGCAGTTTTTCTCATATCATGACAAATAGTGCTAGAATATATTTATTTACCAGTTATTCCTGTTAATCTTTGCACATATCACAAAGAAACCACACTAGAGACCCACTGAAAGTGCCACTGTACCCCATTCAAAGGTGTAGTTTTTTTTTTCTTTTTATTTGACAGAGATCACAAGTAGGCAGAGAGAGAGGAGGAAGCAGGCTCCCCGCTGAGCAGAGAGGCCGATGTGGGGCTTGATCCCAGGACCCTGAGATCATGACCTGAGCCGAAGGCAGAGGCTTTAACCCACTGAGCCACCCAGGTGCCCCCAAAGGTGTAATTTTAAAGCTAAATGCAGGGTGTCTGGGTGGCTCAGTCAGTTAAGCATCACTTCAGCTCAGGTCATGATCTCAGGGGCCTAGGATGGAGTCCCACATCGAGCTCTCTGCTCAGCAGGAGTGTGCTTCTCCTTCTCACTCTCCCTCTGTATTCTCCCCCTGCCACCCTCACTCCCGCTCTGTCTCTCTCAAAAAAATAAAATCTATTTTTAAAAAATAAAAATGCAAATTTATAATGAAAATTACTTCTGAAAATATGGTGGTCAGAAACTTAGGACAGATTTATCTGATTTGAATTAAAATTGCTTATTCGGTCAATATTGGCAATACTATAAAATAGTAGATATAGCATAAAATCATTAATATATGAATCTACTATTTCTTTTTATCTGTGGGGATTTGAGATAAAGGGAGGCATCAAAGATGACTACAGATTGTTTGTCTCAATAATTCCATATATAAGGAACATAGTAGGAGACATTGCCTTTGGATTTCTTAAGTTTGAAATGTCATTTAAGCTTACAAATTGGTATGTTGAGTAAGCATTTAGATATAAATATCTGAAATTCAAAGGAGTGGTCCAAGCAGAAGATATGAATATAAGAAGTATATATATATCCTCAATGCTACTCAAAAACGTGACATAGAAAATAGAGAATAGGTGGAAAAGAGGTTTAGGGGGTGCTTGGATGGTTCAGTTCATAAAGTGTCCAACACTTGACTACAGCTTAGCTCATGATCTCAGGGTCCTGAGATTAAGTCATGCCTCAGGCTCTGTGCTTGATGTGAAACCTGCGTAAGATTCTCTCACCCCCATCGGGCCCACTCACACACACGTGCATGCTCTCACTCTCTCTAAGAAAAAAAAAAAGGAAGGAAGAAAGAAAAAAAAGGAAGAAAGAAAGAAAAGAAAAGAAAAGAAAAAAAAAGAAAAGGTTTGAAGACTGAAGATTGATATACTCCAACAATGAAATATCCAAAAAGGCAAGAAATAGTTATCAAAGGAGAATAAGTAGGAATCGTCAATGAGAAAGGAAAAGATCCCAGAGATGTGGAGTCATGAAATTCAAGTAAAGCAAATATTTTAGGAATATGGGAGTGATCAAGTTTGCAAATGCAGCTGGTATAACTTACTATGAGAACTACGAAGTAATATTCTAATTTGGCAGTATGGAGTTTACTACTGACCTTGAAAGGAAAGAGCTGCCTTTACAGAAGTGCAGTGAAATGTGAATTTATGTGGGTGAAAATATATTTAAGAGCATAGGCAGTCTTTCAAAGAGTTTTGCCATAAAAAAGAGCAGAGCAATAAGGAAGCAACTGTAAGGCAATGCAGAGTTGAGCCATGACACTTCAAAGATGGGTGATACAACAGCATAATATTGATGAAATAGAGAAACTGATGATACATAAGACAAGGGACAATTATCAGATATTCTTGAGTATAAGCAGAGTATAGATCCAATGCACAAGTGTAAGGACTGACTTAAGTGTATGGGTAATTCACCCAGTGTAAGTATAAACAGTAAAGTCAAAGTAAATGGGTAACAGTGTAGACAGATTGCTAGATGTGCTAAAAGCATGTAAAAGCATTCTTAAAAATGTATTCATTAGGTTTCCCTCAGAAAAGACTGGACAATCAAAATAAAATCATTTTATGTAGGTTTGAGGGACTATTTGCCAAGATGTAGGAAGTGTGAAGGAGAACCAGAAGAGGTAGTGAAGGATCCTGAAGGTATAACTTCTTTGGGTGTAAAGTGTGGAGACAAAAATCCTAGAGAAGAATGTTTAACTAGGCAGATAGACCTTAACAGAAGCCATGAACTTTGGTTGAAAATCCTAACAGCTCTAGGTGACCGTGTATGAAGACACACAAATATATTGAACTCACTACCCAACTTCCTTCCATCTGCTGCCAGGAATTCCCAGGCCCAATGGGAAGCCAAAAGATGAAAGAACAAACTGATATAGTCCATAGAGTACAGATTTATGGGACACAGAGAAGTATAGTAAGAGCTGGAAAGTAGAGCTGGAAGGGTAAATAAACAATGTTCAGCATAGATAGCTTCTATTTTCTTGATGAAAGAAGAAGCAGGGTATGATGATTAGTTTTATGTGTCAACCTAGCTGACCAGCAATGCCCAGATATTTGTGCTAACATTATTCTGGATATTTTTGTGAGTGTGTTTTTGGATGAGATTTACATTTAAATTGGTGGACTGTGAGTAAAGCCTGTTGCCCTGTGTAATTTGGGAGGGTCTCATCCAATCAGTTGAAGGAAGAATAGGACAAAGAACCAACCACCAAGAAAGAAGGAATTCTGCAGCAGACAGCCCTGAGACCAAAACTGCAACACTGGCTCTTCCCTGGGTCTTTAGCCTGTTAGTCCATCTTGCAAATTTTTCATTTACCAGCCTCTATAAGCATGTGAGCCATTTCCTTAAAATAAATCTCTCTCTCAACAGATGGATATATTTTGATATAAATAATCTCTCTCTCTCTCTCTCTCTCTCACACACACACACACATACACATGTGCAAGCACACATGCACACACACACACACACACACACACTTCCTCTTGGTTCTGTTTTTCTGGAGAAAACTAACATATAGGGATATCAACTAATACAATGGGTTGAGCAGGAGGAATTTAAAGATTGAGGAGAGAGAAGGAAGTATAAAGTAGGCATCATATTGGGAGAACTGATAGACTGTGTGGTGTACAAGAATGAAGGACTGCTCACCAGTAAGGGGCCACTGCCACTTAAGAGTACTGATCGTAAGTTCAAAATGAGATCAGTCATCATGCTTATTTGATTTTCACCAGTCACAGTCTTCTGCACCAGGGTAGGTACAGAGAGATTTATATTTGATAAAATTTGGAATTTAGTCATTTGTGTATGGCAAAAGAAGGGAGGCATGAGGGAAATGGATTATTAATAGGGATTATTAATAGGAACAATTATTAGAATGAATAGTACAAACTAGGATGGAAAAAGAAGAGACATAAGAACACAGTGACTGGGGACAATGAAAAGGTTGTGAGAACAATGGATATATGTATGTCTGCCAATCAAAACATATAAATTTTTAACATATAAATCAAAAAACCTAAATGGGTACCATATCTTTCATTAACTAAGAAATAAGAACACATTGGCAGTCAGTAAAATACACACTATGTCTTGTTACTCAGCATTAAAAGACATCTATTTCTCAGAAAGAGAACATGCAAATAGCAATTCACTTTAAAATTTGAAATTTTTTTCTTCTTTTTAAAAAATTAACATATCATGTATTATTAGCCCCAGGGGTACAGGCCTGTGAATTGCCAGGCTTACACACTTCACAGCACTCACCATAGCACATACCTTCCCCAATGTCCACAACGCAACCACCCTCTCCACACCACCTTCCCCCAGCAATCTTTAGTTTGTTTTGTGAGAATAAGAGTCTCTTATGATTTGTCTCCCTCCCGATTCCATCTTTTCATTTTTTCCTTCCCTACCCCCCAACCCCTCTCTTTGCCTCTCAACTTCCTTGTATCAGGGAGATCATATGATAATTGTCTTTCTCTGTTTGACTTATTTCGCTAAGCATAATACCCTCTAGTTCCATCCATGTCGTCACAAATGGCAAGATTTCATTTCTTTTGATGGCTGCATAGTATTCCATTGTATATATATACCACATCTTCTTTATCCATTCATCTGTTGATGGACATCTAGGTTCTTTCCATAGTTTGGCTATTGTTGATATTGCTGCTATAAGTTTTAACAATATACAGTCTTACATCTGACAAAAATAACATGTTTTCATAGTAAGAGAGAGAAAGTTTGAGATGTAAGCTTCACACACATGTATGCATATATATATAGGAATCTATAAATATTTATTTGATAAAATACATATATGTAATATAGTATATGTTATAGGGGTAGACATATTTCTGAACATTCAGAATTGAAGATGGAAAATAAAATTGGAGACAGAGCTAGATACTCCAAGCATAAATTTAATTCCTGATTTTAATCTTTTTACTTATACTTTTTGCATGCTGTGGTGTTCCAAATGGTTGTGATCACATAAAAAAAAAACAAAAAAAAACACAAAAAACAAAAAAAACTTCCAGAACTCCCTGCCCAGTCTTAATGATCTTATCTTGATTTTAAGGTTCCTATGTAATTGTTAGAAATAGCATTTAGGGGGTGCCTGGGGGGCTCAGTTGCTGGGCATCTGCCTTCAGCTCAGGTCATGATCCTAGTGTTCTGGGATAGAGCCCCACATCGGGTCTCTGTTCCGAGGGAAGACTGCTTCTCCCTCTCCTGCTTCCTCTGCTTGTATTCCCTCTCTCACTGTCTCTCTCTCTTCTCTGTCAAATGAATAAATAAAATAAAAAAAAAAGAAATAAATAGCATTTAGTAAGGAGAATTCATGAATAAATCCAGGTCGTTCCACTCAGGTGGTGTCCTAGTCAGCAGCTCTTGCAGTGATCAAGGCTTTGCACAGCAGCAGGGATCAGCAGCAACATGCTTTCAGGAATACTGATTGTGTTGACACCCCAAGTACACCACAGCCAAGCGTGTTGCATAGAAAACCTAGTTTTGTTAGCTTTATGGACAAATGTGGAATATAAACCTGACTTCCCATCAGCTTTTAACATACTGCAAAGAAAATAAATGTGAGAGAAAGAAGGAGCTTGTGGAGAAAGCAAATGTGAGAGGAAGAAGAATCTTAAAAGAAGGATCCTTAAAGGTCCAGAAGGATCTTAAAGTGGGTGTTAGAAAGAAAGCCATGAAAAAACTCTGATTAACCCAAAACAAATCAATTAGAAATGTCAACTGAGTGCTTTCTACAAAGTCCTATCACTGCTCACACTGATATTTTTAATAGATGTAAATGAAAATCACTTGACAACAATTTTCAATTTTATCTATTTCACTATTAATCCCCAGTGATAATAATAATTATGGTGACAGCTAACATTGCTGAGAGGCTGACGATAAGCCAGTGACTGATCTCACTTTCCATATATTTAACTTTTCACAATAAGTCTGTGAGGTAGATATTATGTTTATCTCTATTTTATAGTTGAAGGAAGAAAGAAGCCTGCCAAAACTGTTGAATTTACAACAAATGTATGTTTAATTAATTTTTTTTTACTTCATTTCTGGAGTCATGGAAAAACTGACACATGTTGAGACTGAGGCTCTGGAAGATACAGAACTATCAGAGGAGCTTAATTTTATAAGAACTTAATTGGCTGAAGTTTCAGAAGGATGCTTAATTACAGATGTGGAAAGAAGGTCTTTTAAAAATCATTACAAGGGATCAAAGATCACAGGTCAGGGCTTGTGTAACTTAAGTCAACAGGAACATTTAATTAACCCATTTATTCTTCAATTAAGTTTATTAATGGGGACTGGATTAGATTAAAAAAAAAAAAAACACCTCTCAATCCTTGTATGTTTCAGTGGCAATCATTACTTTCCAAGTGTACAAATTCTACTAAAGGATGCATAGATAGTATCATTCTACTTAATGATACAGACTTAAAAAAAAAGATGTTATTTATTTATTTGAGACAGAGAGAGAGGGAGATACTGAGAGAGAGAGCACGAGCAGGGAGCAGAGGGAGAAGCAGGCTCCCCACGGAGCAGGTAGCCTGGTGCCAGGCTCTATCCCAGGACCCTGGGATCATGATCGGAGCCAAAGGCAGAGACTTACCCAACTGAGCCACCCAGGTGCCCCTGATGTAGAGTTTTCTTATTGAAAATTTGTTCATGACAATAATATCTCAAAGAAAATGTAGGTGAATATATAACCCATTCCAGGATAGAAGCCTTAAATTAATTATTATGTAAATAGTTCATTAGATAGATAATTAGATTGGTAGATAATTTTTTTAGGTGAGGGACAGGTGTTATAAATAAGGAACTATTAATCTGATGTTAACCAAAAATGTTTAGGACCATGAGAAAATGTGTATGAATACCAACTGGAAAGAAAAACACAGTATGTCTCATTTTCAGAGGGATCAGGACTATATTTGGTAGATAGGCTCATGTATTCTAACTATTCTTTCCATGTTACAAAAAATAAAACATAATTTTTATTATTTTCTTTGTTCATTTTTTTTTGTATTGAACATGCATGCATGCAATTTTAGTTGGAAAATAAAGTAATCCTTTAGAATGTCTTATATAGGAGTGCTTGGGTGGCTCATTCTGTTAAGTGTCCAACTCTTGGTTTCAGCTCAGGTCATGAGCTCAAGGGTCCTGAGACTGAGCTCCACCTTGGGCTCTGCTCCCAGCAGAGGGCTGCTTGAGAGTCTCTCCCTCTCCCTCTGCCCCTCCTCCCACTCATGCTCATCTCTCCCATTCTAAAAAAAATAAATAAAATCTTAAAATGTCTTATATATAAATATGTATTAGATATATTTTAAACATATACATATATAAATTTGCATAAATAATGAAATTAAAATCATGAAATACATAATATGCTATTTATTTTTAGGTTGCCCTAAGATACACATCACAATCTCTTCACATCCCTAAGGGTTTTGTAAGGGCTTGGATAAAAAATGTAATTATTTACCAAATGCCAGTGGGGGCCAAATGATCCCACCAAGCAAACATAAGTGAATACAATGGTGTACTCAGTACCACCACCTGCCTTGACTCTTAAAGGGCTAAAACAACGAAAGCACAGAAGCATAAACTCAAATAACTGCATTTGGAGAATGGTGGCCAGAAGTTACAGTTGCTGTGAGTTCTAACTAGTGGCAGTAACAAAGCAACTGTAGAAAGAATCAGCCTGTTTTTTTTCAGGCTTAGAGCTTTTCACCTGTAAAAGGAGACTGGTGGGCAAGATATTGCCGGAGATATCCTCTGGCTTCACTGATGTATAAAAGATTACTTAGGTAGAATCCTAGCAATGTCAGTCATGATAATTTGTTTATCTTAACTGAGTTTTTCTTCTTCACTCCCATCATATTATAATAACATGTTAGGACTGAACTGACCACCACGATCACCTTGAAAAGCTCATTAAACTTCCTAATGAAATGTCAGACACTTCTACAGATACATCGTTAATACTTCCAAGTAAATAACAATGTCTTCACAGGTCACAGACTTCATAAATTACTCAGTGAAACATTTCCAAGCAAGGCCCACACTTTAATAATACACATCCTGACACTTACAATCAAAGCTGGCATGCCTTTTTAACACATCATTAACCATAAATCCACATGTTCAAACATTTATTCAAGCTTCCCAGAGTTAAATCCTTTCTCCTTTCTCCCTTCTTTCCTGCTCTGAGCAATTCAGTGGGTAGCAGTCCTGTAAGTGCCACATGGACAAAAACTAGCCAGCAATGTGAGGAAAGCCACTCTAGAGAGATGCATGCTACCTGGGGTGGGAGCAGATCAGGAAGTCAATCAATTTACATGGGAGGGGTCAAAAAGGCATCAAAGGTATCTTTCTTTTTTTTTTTAATTTAAATTCAATTAATTAACATATAATGTATTATTTGTTTCATAGGTACAGGTCTGTGATTCATGAGTCTTACATAATACCCAGAGCTCATTACAACACATACCCTCCCCAATGTCCATCATCCAGTTACCCCTTCCCTCCATCCCTCTCCCCTCCAACAACCCTCAGTTTGTTTCTTAAGATTTAGAGTTTCTTACGGTTTGTCTCCCTCTCTGGTTTCATCTTATTTCACTTTTTTCTTCTCTTCCCCTATGATCCTCTGTTTTGTTTCTTAAATTTCACGTATCAGTGAGATCATATGATAATTGTTTTTCTCTGATTGACTTATTTCACTTAGCATAATACCCTCTAGTTCCAGCCACATCATTGCAAATGGTAAGATTTCACTTTTTTTTTTTTACTTTATTTAAGCTTTATTTAAACATATGATGTAACCCCACCACCCTCACCCAACCCCTCTTCCCCCCACCCCCCTCAGTTTGTTTTATGACATTAAGAGTCTCTTTTGGTTTTTCTCCCTCCCGATCCCATCTTCTTTCATTTTTACTTTTCCTACCACCTTAACTCCCACCCCCGTTGCATCTCCACTTCCTCATATCAGGGAGATCATATGGTAGTTGTCTTTCTCCAGTTGACTTATTTCGCTAAGCATAATACACTCTAGTTCCATCCATGTCGTCGCAAATGGTAATATTTCATTTCTTTTGATGGCTGCATAGTATTCCATCGTATATATATACCACATCTTCTTTATCCATTCATCTGTTGATGGACATCTAGGTTCTTTCCATAACTTGGCTATTGTGGACATTGCTGCTATAAACATTCGGGTACACGTGCCCCTTTGGATCACTACGTGGGATTTATTCCAGGGCAGCAGGGTTGGTTCAACATCCGCAAATCAATCAATGTGATACAGTACATTAACAAAAGAAAGAACAAGAACCATATGATACTCTCAATAGATGCTGAAAAAGCATCTGATAAAGTGCAACATCCCTTCCTAATCAAAACTCTTCAAAGTGTAGGGATAGAAGGCACATACCTCAATATTATCAAAGCCATCTATGAAAAACCCACGGCAAGTATCATTCTCAATGGAGAAAAACTGAGAGCTTTTCCGTTAAGGTCAGGAACACGGCAGGGATGTCCACTATCACCACTGCTATTCAACATAGTACTAGAAGTCCTAGCCTCAGCAATCAGACAACAAAAAGAAATTAAAGATTTCACTTTTGATAGCTGCATAATAATCCAGTGTATATCACATCCTCTTTATCCATTCATCTGTTGATGGAGATCTAGACTTTTCCCATAGTTTGGCTATTGTGGACACTGCTGCTATAAACATTGGGATTCAGGTGCCCTTTTGGAACACGACTTTCTTATCTTAGGGGTAAATACCCGGTAGTGCAATTGCTGGGTCATTGGGTAGCTCTATTTTCAACTTTTTGAGGAACCTCCATGCTGTTTTTCAGAGTGGATGCGCCAGTTTGCATTCCTCAAAGAAGATGTGACCTGAATGGTGTGCTTGTGAGGCATGGAACCTATAGACATTTGTAATGGGTTCTACACATTCACAAAGACATGAAATTTGCATTTGGATCAAGTTTACTCAGTTTCCCAAAAGGCTGATCTCAAGTGAATTCTATCTAATATCTAAATACTTTTATGTAAATATACGTTACAAGACATTGAACATGAAGTGATTTGCTAATAGTCTCATGTTCTGTGTCTCGGGGTGCATTTAATGGTGCAACATAAGGGAAGCCTAAGAGCTGCACAAATAACACTGCTTTCAATAAAAACCCCAATTACTTTAGGAACCAAAACAGGTTTCATTTTCCATTTCCCAGAAGGGTGATCCGGAGAAGAAAAATTAATTTTTCTTTTTTATTTATTTTCTTTTTCTTCAATGTCTTGTGAATCAACAAAACAGAACTGACAACAGAACTTTCTTTTTCAACAGTGTCAGAGGCAAGTTTTTTTAGGATTGTTAAGTTCCCTTAGTTGGGTAGAAAATCTGTCATTTGGATTGCACTTCTTTTTTCTTTTTATTTGTCTTGTAAGTTTATAAGAATCCTTATCGTTTTCATCATCATTAATATTGAAAATACCTACCAAAACATCTTACTTATTAATGAATTATCTTTGAAGATTTCCTTGGGAAAAAGTGGTGACTATACTAAATTCTAAGGACACATTTGCATCAGTGTATTTACTGAGTAGTGTTGGTTCAGTTAAACTTTTTATAAACATCCTCTTCGTCTTTCCTTCCGAAGTTGCTCACTGATTCTTTCACAAAATGGTAACTAAGTTGTTTCCTTTCAAAAGCAAGATGAGTGCACTGTCTGACAATAAAGAATCAGAATCTCCATTCTGTGAGTTTTATCATAAGAAATCTCTTTTTCTGAAGGCAGGGGTCAAACACTATGGGTTTATGAAATTTCTATTAATTCAAAGAGTGTCCAAGTCCTCCACCTGAACAAGACAATAGTGAATTGAGAGCTATGTAGAAGTAATTCTTGTTGCACTATATGCTCCTCACTGTGGGAAGGTAGAATCTGCACAAAACCTCAATTTTTTGTCACTCTTGTCTTTCAACATATGATCATTTTTGGTACATGTACATGTTAGTTATGAGTACATATAAGTAAATACATATACATATATTTACATTATTTATTTTCACATACTGCATTAGAAACTGGGGTTAAAGAGAGAATAAACAGGTACTTGCCCCACCCAGCCATAGGCAAGGGCAACACAGTGCAGTAACTTTTAAAATATGACAAATGTAGAACACAGAGAAGGGGGCATTAATCTAGGTCTGATAAAATCTGTAGGGATGAGGCAAAGTTTTCCACAAAAGTTGAAGGACAAATATACAGTTATGATGACAATACTTTGCCTTATTTGAGCAAAAGGAAAACAAAAAGAGAAAGAGAGAGAGAAATTCCTCTCAAATAAGATACGAAACATGTAAGAACAATTTGGGGCATAAAAGGAGTTTCCAGACTGAACAAGAATTTAACATTCAGTCATACTGAATAATGGTATACACCAGTCACTCGGGGGAGGGGGGAAGGATTAAGTATCTAAAAGAACTACAATTCTCTCTTTTTTATATAGCCATGGACTCAGTTCTATACATATCTATTGTCCAGAAGATGGTAATGTGGTTCTAACTGCAATAGAGGCTGAGAGGCTAGTAAATGGAGCCCTGAGCTAAGTGGGTGTAAATTTTCTACTAAAACTCACTTGTATTACCAAGACAGAGAGAAAGGACGTATGCAGACATATGGTTGTTTCCACCACATTATCTTATTTAAATTCTACTGATGACCAAAAGAGGCAGTGAGTGACAGATCACAGGTAAGCAGCATATATACTACAATAATAAAGATAATAACTTATGTATTAAGTTATGTAATAACTTATAGATACTATAATAATGAGTACAATACATAACTTATGTGTTCTGAAATGTAAAAAATGTCTGAAATGTATGAAATTTTGAGAGATTGTCTACAAAAACTAGTTTGAGATTCACAGCTTTAAAAATAAAACTTCTAGGGGTGCCTGGGTGGCTCAGTGGTTAAAGCCTCTACCTTCGGCTCGGGTCATGATCCCGGGGTCCTGGGATCGAGCCCCACATCGGGCTCTCTGCTCAGCGGGGAGCCTACTTCCTCCTCTCTCTCTGCCTGCCTCTCTGCCTACTTGTGATCTCTGTCTGTCAAATACATAAATAAATAAAAATTTAAAAATAAAACTTCTAAGCAAACTCTCTTTCAGTGACCAAATATCCAACTATTACTGCACAAGAAAGGGCTATTTTATTTTCTTTTTTAAATGGTAAAATAATTCAAAATGCATTACTAGTATAACATTTAGATAGGAAACCTTATTCCTCAAACCTGACAATAATTAAAACCTTATTTGGAAATACATAACAGCTGATAATTGAATTCTAAATTCCTTTTTGTTTACCTCTTAAAATCAAAAATTCTTTTTTTAAAGTTATATCTAGGCAATTCATGTATCAGGTAACTGTTAATTACAAGAAAAATTATAAAATTCTGTTAGTCTTGTTTGGAAAAAAATGGTTAAGTATAATTTCATTGAAAACCCAAAAGAGCTGGGTTCAACAGAGGCATAATCTCATCTAGAAAATAAGAAATCCATGGGAATATGAGAGGTGTAGCATCCAACATGACAGAAACAGTTTTATGAAGAATACAAAAAGAGGTTTATTTTCTCACAGCTGTGGCAAGAATAGTGAGCTTAGACACTGCATACCTGCATAAGATATGTGGAAAGATTGAAAAAGACAGTTATTTAGGTGGTTAGTTTCACATCTATTTCAAAATCAACAGTGAGGGAGGTGGAAAACCTGTGGCTAGAGTGAGAAAAGCATCTTAGGAAAGGGAAAAATGGAGTGCTGAGTTCCTTCTCTACTCTCCTCTAGCTCTATGAAATTAAACAGCTTGAACAGCCTCGAGGATTTACTTTTCCTTATCTCTTTCTTCCATTTCAGAATGTGTTCTGCTTGACTTCTGGATTGTGCAAAGTGAAATCATGTATATAAAAGGGCTTGCTTGCCCCAAGAAGTGCAATTACACGTGTAAAATGCTAGACACAGGAGTGGCTGATGACAGCGATGGTTTCTACTTCTTTGCTGAGATATTTTTATTGTTAAAATATATAAAGCTGGCAATAAAATAGTCAACAAATACTTACTGAATATCAGCCATGTGATAGGCATTAAGTTCCTAAATAGTTGTATGAGAGGTGATGCAAGAGGAGGAGGAGGAGGAAGGAAATTTTATTTTATTTTATTTTTTAAGATTTTATTTATTTATTTATTGGACAGACAGAGATCGCAAGTAGGCAGAGAGGCAGGCAGAGAGAGAGAGAGAGCAGAGGAAGCAGGCTCCCTGCTGAGCAGAGAGCCCGGGTGCGGGGCTTGATCCCAGGACTCTGAGATCATGACCTGAGGGGAAGGCAGGGGCTTAACTCACTGAGCCA